>JAAOAK010000635.1:0-26835 GCA_013396175.1 Fusarium denticulatum
TCTTAACACCACATCCAACGGAAAACACCTCGGAACTCTAGCTCCAACCGAGAGCGCCCTCGCCATATTTACCATGCCGCAACAACAAGCGCCATGCAGGAAATAGGTAGTGAAGCTAGTGATTCTCAGCGTCCAGTCACACCAACGCTCAACAGTATCACCGGTGGGAGACGAGCTGGAACTTAGTCCTCTTACGGGTGGGAGGGGAGGGGTCGGAGGGATACCACAGCGTAGGACGCAATGGCTGGGGTGGGGATAGGTCGAGTAATTGACATCTTACGCCATGCAGATACCCAGTGTGTGGTGGTGTACAAGAAGTCCACCTGCCACCACGATCGCACAAGGAGACCAAGACACGACGAGACGGGAGGATTTTGTCACTGGATGCCGCTACATTTGAGACCCGTTAATACTCTTCAGGTTTGCTTGACCCTCGCGACAAGGTCCTTGGTGGTGTTGTACCCAGGTGTAGTAAGAGCATTCATACTTTAGAAGATAATGCCATGATAAATTAAGTAAAGAGTACCCCGAGCCTAGCCTAAAGTACTGAAATCCTTTCGTCCCTTAGCATCCATACCACGCACTGATTGTGTAGAGGGCACTTTTAGCATCGCAGGCTTGGGAATGTCAGGAATTAAGCTTGCTCGCCAAACTAGATCCTCACAGGGCAAAGAGTACATCAAACTCCAGATAATCTTACCAGCCTCTACAAGTATCACACCCGCCAGATCAGAAGCAGTACACTTGTTTTCCTTTTAAAGACCAGATCTTCTGCTGCAAGTCTGCTTGTTTGCTTCAATGTAATCTAAGAGGGCTGCCTCATTAAAAGATATCGCTATCTGTTTCAGAGCACCTGTAGTATTCCTTAACCAGCGATGTGACACGATCGAAAGATGTCTAAACTCCCTTTCCTCTATTTTCGTCGGATTTATTGTGATTTCATGAATGACACTATATACAAAGGGCTCGGGGGTGATGTTTATCTGCAGAGCGATGGAGACATCTTGGGAGAGCTTAGAACTTGCATGTGCTACAGGTCACATACACACGCAGAAGCAATATGCGATCAGGCATTCTCAATGGGATGTAATCTCATTTTCGTAGCCATGCTTGTTTCAGGCCATGAGGAGGTGATGCTGGTAATACAGAGTAGAACGTGCGATGCTTACTCTGAAAATTTTGATCCGTTGATCATCATCGACCTGGCGATAGAAGGAAGATCAGTGTTACTAGTACTTCGTCTAGATTGCGATTCCAATAGTGAAGGCGTTGGGTTTCGATTTCTTGAGCATGAACGAGGGTACAAGCCACCACGTTACGACAAACGATCACTGGATTCTTTATGTAGTCGATATCATGCAATACACTGTCTGTATTTCTCATTCGTCTCCATAATACTGGTAGTGTAGTAATTCTATATAATGCGCGACACTGGAGATTGGATAGCCTAATGTCTGTCACGTTGGCCTTTGTAATTCAGGTGATGCCATGCCGGCTGTGTTCGCTTGTATAGCCCACGGACCGACTGGGCGGTTCGTGCAGCCTGGCAGTTCATGCACCGCGTAGTCCTCCCCTGGGCGGCAGATACACACCAAGAGGGGGCGTCACTAGCTTGTATTTAGCCCTCAAAGACAGCCCAAGTCAAAGGATCAAGATTAAGAACAATCAGACTAATCCGCCAACCAATGGGTGTCTGTCAAGGTCTATAATATCCTCTGCAATAGGGAGACCAGCCGATATAGAGTTCTTCGTGCTGAGGACAATATCTGACGGTTATTTATTGGCAAAAGAGAGAAGGCGAAGCGCAGAGTGAAGGAGAATCGTGAGATATAATGGCGAGAATGAGTTCTGGGTGAGATTACAGTGGCTCTGCTTCGTGGAGGGGAATCACGCAAGGGTAATGAAGGCTGTAGCGGTCATGGAGTTCTTTGCCAATCGTTTCGCTTTGTCAGGATGAACTGAAGATAAACATCGCCTTCTTGAAACTAGGTACTGTATTGGAACAAAAACGATAGAGATAGCATTAGTACTCCGTGTATATTGAAGTGAGGAATGGACATAAAAGTCACTCATGTTCTAAACTACTGTAAAGATTGATCTCTGTCTATATCTCAACTTTCCTTAAATCAATTTCGGATCGTCATGTAAGCCCAAAGCTTCGTCAGATACATGATATCGTCACATTTGACACCGCCCTCCATCACCAACACGATATCCAGGATGTAGATCCCGAGGCTAAAGTTCCCTTCTTGATGCTCTCTATTGCATCCATGATATGCCAAGCTTTTCTTGCAGAAGAGCTCTGACGTGCTTTGGCAGTAAGTAGAGTCCAAGTGCAGGTGCCAACCCCATGAAGTTATCGTCGTCCAAGTTGACTTCTGGTGTAGGTGGAGGCTGATGTTGGGTAGTATTGCCGCAACCATGTATGTGCCCCCGAGGAAGATCTGGTTCGCATATGTATGTAATGGGTCAGAAGACTGATGAGGATTAGGTCGACGGCATGGAAACCAGTCCAAACCCTAGCACAACAGCAAGGAAGACAAATCAACACACATGGGCATATACTCCTTGCCTACCCTGACACTGGATAAGAAGGATCCAAGATCAAACTCACTCAGCACCAGGGAGAGCAACGAGTATATTGCCCATATGTGTTGATTTGTCCTCCTTGCCGATGTATCTCGTTGGTAGCTTAGTTGGCCTTGTAATAGCTTCAAGTAGTCCCGCCCCGGTAGGGCCACTGATCAAGCTGATTGATCTCATGATCGAGCTCAAGAGTCGCCTTGTTGAGGCGAGCCGCTAGATTGTTGCTGGTGCTAAGGGCATGTTTAGCTGCCACTGCGGGCTAAGGGACCATGAACTCGTTGAAGGCTAATATGTAGATGCTGTAATATAGCTTCGGCTTGTAGTCGAACTGGCACCCAATGCACCTGACATACACGCTCCTGTTATCTGAGGTCTCTGATTCCTGTTTAGACGCGAACGGGCTCTAGCTCAAGCGTCATAGCCTACTGGCATCGTTGATCCGCTGTCATTTCCGCTCGCGTTGCTGTTGATACTGAGCTCCGTCGCTGTTGGGCGTCATGAAGGAGGAGTTTGGCGCCGCATGAGTTGTGGGTACTTGTCCTTCCGACCAAGCGCCTCTCCTTGTTGATCTGCTTGCGTAACTCGGCTTTGACGTCTGGAGGACAATCCTGACAGTTGAGGAGCCATCTTTGCCGACATGTCCTAAGGTTTGGCGCAAGGCTTCAGTCTCCGCCATATATTTCTTCCTTCCAGCATGGCCCTCGGGCTTTTTCTGTATTGGCTCATAGTCCTGGCAAACCCTGGAATCGGCAAATCCTACTTAACATCGCCGCCCCGTTGTGGTGAGCATCCCTCACCAGCTGTTCTGCCAATCGCGAACAGTATTTCATGAGATGGACGTATGATTCCTGGCGTAGATTCATTTCCACAGATACCAAATACAGAGCGTTCTTAAGTTTCTAGCGCAGCATTGCACTCCTTTGTAAGTTTCTCGTGGAGGGTGTCGCCTCATTGCAAGCAGGGTGGGCCAGCTTTGAGAAGTCAGGCTTTTGGGTCAAGCTAGACCTGACAATCATCTGAACCTGCCCGTTGACCATCGATTTGCGCCGAATCTCCACAAAGCTTCAGATGCGTCTCCATTTGTTTCACATTGACCGTGCAATATTCGCTACATTTTGGGCATTTGCGACAATTCTAATCGCTGGACCGGACAGCTTTTCCGCAGCCTCGTGGGCAAGGCTGACACTTGAGTTTGTGTTTGTCCATGTCGTTTCTCTTCTCGAAGAGTTGGGGGCAGTGAGGGCATCTGAAGGTAGACGACAGGTGATGGAACCGATCCACGTCTTCCGTCGTCTGTGCCCATTCTCGCTTCATTGAAGCGCCGTCTGGTTTGTCCATTGTATGCAGGATCCGTTTTGTTCTGCCTCATTTGTCATTCGGAGGCCAGATAGTGGATCAACCTTGTCCATCTGGTGGTTGAGCATCCTTACTCGCTAAGTGATAAAGGGCCATTGGGTAGAGAGGCAGTTTCTTATAGAATGCCAATCCTCCTTGATTGGCTCATCGTCAATGATGTCATCCTCCTTGCTGAGGGTTGTCTTTGATAGCAAAGCTTTCAAGGTTGATAGCAAGCTTGATAAACAACTTGGAGCCGTTATAAGGCAGAAAGAAGAATTTTGCAGGCGGGACGCCAGCTTTGAGACTTATAAAACGGTCACCACGCTCTTCTTCCGTCATCTGACGGTGGCGCCCGGCGCCTCGAGTCTGTTGCATTAGATCATGTTGTTTGCGTCGATGGAACTGTTCCGCCAAGACGTTGTACAGATGGTTTGGAGAACCAGTCAGAAAGTCCTACTTATGATGCCTGGGGGGCAGTAACTTATAGTAGCGATTCGTGCGATTAGCTTATCGAAAGTCTTGTCAACTTCGCCCTTTATATAGTTCCCCCATGCTTCAACTTTCTGACCGGCAGGTTGAGGATTCCCGTCGCGACTTATATATACACCCCTAAACTTGCGCTTGAGGACTGGAGTTAGTGGCGAAGAAGCCTGCTGCTCGTTCAATGATCCCCTACAGAACGTCGTAGCTCGGCCACTAGCAACTTCGTGCCCATCATAAATTCGACTGTTCGTCCTTTGCGGGCGACTCGGTCCTTTGTAGCAGTTCCCAGCAGAGTCTGGTGAATGGTCCCTGAGAGTAACGAGCGATGAACATTATAGCCCCATGAGAAATCATCGGGGCTATACATGCCGTTTGCCCTTCTTCTTCTTCGTCGCGTCCTCCGTTGATAAGGGCGAGGTCGTTGTCCACAATATCACCTGCCCTTGCCACCAAGGTCCTGGTCTTGGAGATCCATCTTTCGGAATGATATTCTGAGCCTTAATCTTCAAGGAACGAAACATCGGCATCTGGTGGGACTGGATGATCAGTGGGCTTCTCCAGCTCATTATACACCAGAACCATTGGCAGCCGTCGTCGGGTGGCCTTGACCGATACCTAAACTTCGATGTTGACTTATCAAAGCTTAGCTTTGGGCTCAACTCGTCAAAAGACTCGACCATCCAGTCTCGTGGACCTAGAATGTACTGCAGAAAAGGGGGTGTGATCGAGTGGTTTCCGAAAATAGTCCAGTTCCCATATCATGAGTCGAAGCTTGTTGGTAGCTTGGGAAAGCTGGTGAAAGTATCAGGCTGTGTGCGTTGCGGTAGAGAATCAAGACACCTAAAGCAAATCCTTGTTGATAGCTGCCAGCGATGTTGGTGGAGAGATAGACTCGTCATCGTTTCGGTCCGGTTGATCCAAAAGTCATCATCGTCACCCTTCCCCGAGACCAGACCTTCAACTCCTTTCCCCAGATGCGATAGGATCATATTCTCCTCTTTGGACTCTGATGGGGGTGTACGTAGACAGAAGCTCAGAAGACAAGCTTCAAGTCATCGTCTGCCGCAGCATTGGTACCCGTAGGTTGATCGGTGTCTTTGTTTTTGGTGGAACGGTGGCAACAGGAGGGCAGTCGTAGATATCGTCATCCTCGTCCTTTTCGGCAGCGATTTGTGTTTTTCTTCATGACCCCCCTGGAATCTGTAACCGCCCTCCTAGCAGGTGACTTTGTGGCCTCTCCCTCTTGATACATCAGCATGATGTCCATAGGCTTTTCAGTCTGTGCCAAAGATTCATTGATATATGGATAGTGATCAGCTGAAACAATCGGTTTCATAATACGATAGTAACACAATCGCTCAAGCCTATCTTGATCCTTTTGGAGTCGAGCGGATCCCGTGGATTCGCTGTAGCGCTTAACTTGAGGTTCCACGACAGAAATGTCCGGAGACCTATCCTCTTGCGTCCGGCCAGTGAAGTGACAGGAGGGTCATTCGTAGTCATCGTCATCGCCTACCTCTATGGCCGGAGTATGTTGTAGGTTCGCCGTAGATTGTGCTCTTTGTCTGTTGCCCTTCGTTGTGGGTGACATTCTCCAGAAGACAGATCGTGTCTTTGAAGTGGGTAGAGGAGATGTGCTGGGAAATAGTGTTGATATGTCCACGCATGTCAGATGGTGCGGGAGGTGGGCACAGAGATAGGTCGAGACGAGTGAGGAGTTACAAATAAGTAAACCCTGCATAGGCTTTCAGTCTGATGATATATGGCTTAAGATCAGCCAGCGTAACAGGGTCCTTCCGCGCTTTCCTGGGGATGTCGCGGATGATTCTTCAGGATACTTCATACCACTAAAGGCAGTCGTGTTTGCTTGGGATTGTGAAGTCTGTTGGACCACGATCGCTTTGCCAGGCTCCCGGAACTGACTTATGAAGGTGTCGCTGGTCTTTTGAGCTGGGCTCTCCAGGGCGGTCGAGGCTCGTCTGGGGGTGTCAGCTTGTGTGGCCGTGCTCCTCGAGGAAGCCATATCGCATGGACCTGTGCTTTCATTTCAATGTGCTCCTCTTGTATATTATATAAAGCTTATCCGTTGAAACGTGCCATGAGGAGATGAAGACGAAGCCTTCGTTCCTTATTTGCAAGCTCCGTCAGGACTATCAAACTGTCCCGACGAAAGTCTAGAAGGCAGGGTGGAACAAGCGAGTGTACTCTCGGCAGTACCACCAGCACTGCCTCGCGCCTCAGTCTGTTGCTGCTGAGTAGTGACATTCGTGCTTGTGGCAGTAAATGTTAACTGCAATCTTTGCCTTTCCTTGGCTCCCTAAGTTCCAGTGGGTGCAGGTAAGGCAATAAATAGAGCCTGAGGGTGGTTGTGGATTTGCGTCTGGTTCTCAGTCTCTATGTGAGTCAAATATAAGACGCTGGTGAAAGAAGCAAGCATCACCATCAGGTGTGAGTCCATGGTTTCAAAGAAGATGCTCGATAACCAGACTCAGCGTCATCCTAAAACCCGTAACGGCACTAGACAAACATTTGTCGCTTGCTTGGTGGAGTTCTCTTGAAATGAATGTCCTGGAAACCTTGTGGTTTTGACTTGTGCTGCTCGTCCTGTTGGTTGGTGGTGCCTCTGCCCATCTACACATTTTTCGGAAGCAGGACCTTCAAGGCGATCAGAAGCACAGAGCTGAAGATAGCGCTCCATATCAATAACGAACTCGTGGCCGTCGGAGTTGGTCTCAATCAATTCGTCAAGCAGTGGGGTCTCGAAGGCGACGGAATAGCAAGAATAGTTTGACTTTGCAGTACTCATTGTTAGACATGGCGACTAGAGGTGAAGAGTCCGCAATCTCAACTCCTCATCCGTGTATTCCTCGGGGGCAATATAATCTTACCCTCAAGGCGGTCGATCTCCTTTTGGGAGTAATGTTTTTGGCGATTTGATCGTTCTGTGTATTCCTCATGGGTAATGTAGGGAGTGCTCGGGGACAGCACTGTCGCGTCGGTACTTCTTGACACTACAGAAATACTCAGCCCATCAAGTCACTGATGAATATGATCCGAGATCGATTCATATCTTTCCCAGTGTTTATGATCTTGGCTCGCAAGTCTATGTCGATATCGGACACTTCGGTATAGTCGACCCTTCTCCGCTTGAGGCGACTGCTCCGACGAAGAGGAAATGGCGAACGAGAACGAGCGCGGGACCAAGGCTGAAGCTGGGACCCTTCACCCTCATCGCCTGCAAATTGGCCCTCGAGTATGGACTCAAAGCAATCCACATGGCCAATGCCACGAACTCAGCGCCTAGGTTTTCCTGAGTTCCGTGCAGATCCTTCGGCCAACTTGGCTCCTCGACGAGTCACAGGAAGCAGGAGGGGAGGGATGAGATGGTCGATTGCTTGTGGTTGTTTCACGTCGCCTATGCCTTTTGTGCACTTCGCTATGCGCGTGACACTCTCATAGCTTATGTGAGCCAGTCGTCGGTGTTACAGTCGAGCGTCTTCTGCGTGGATTGATTCACTCGTCGCCATGGGTCCTGCTTTTGATTGCGGACGTCCTTTGACTTTGGCTTCTGAAGGATGCCGGGACGTTTCTTGGTAATGGGTAGTTGACTTCTGGACTCCCTAAGCTGGGCCATCCCGTCAGACTCAGACTGAGACTCTCGCTTTGTGAACCTTTCACCTGGAGATGGTGTTATTCGATATGTGTTGAGGGTTGGTCGGGTGACTCGGGAGGAATGTCTTGACTGGTGCCTGAATTCATCAAATGTATGAAACGATCAAGACTCTTATTCCACGGTCGAGTACTCTGGGAACTTATACTCCTCCTCCTCTGGTATGAAAAGAGAGAAGCTATATCCACTCACCTTACTAGTCGTCCATACCTCTTTCGAGGCCTCAAGGGTCTCTGCCTCTTTCTTATAGTCTGCAATGAAGTTATCAACCTCCTCCGGAGACCAAATCTTCTTCATCGCTCGTAGGCCTCCAGTCCCACTGGAACATTCATACCCAGAATCGTTCAGTCCAATCAGGAAGAATCCCAGCAAGCATTTTGGGGTCCTACCCATCTCTCTGATTCGCTCTGTCACATCGACCATCGCCTGTCCTTATGTACAGTCTGCGCTGAGGGTTAGGGGCTGATGTGCCGAGTCGCAAGCTTTTTCTAGCCAGTGTCGAGCACAACTCAGAGTCAAGGATGTTGATCTCGTCCTCCAGGTGGAAGACCAAGGCATTCATCTCATGAGCCTTCGAGAATTGTGTTGATCTATAAAGAGAAGTTAGCTATATATATTATCAAGAAAGGGGCTGGAACAAGAACCTACCGAAACTTGATCATTCGCCTGCAGGTTGGATCATCATCCAGCCTAGCTGTATCGGATTGGCCGCACCCTGAGCCCGTCACCGCATCGGAATTTGCCTTCCGTTTCTTCTCCTTCTCCTATATTCGGTGGATCAGCAAGATCCACCGAAATGGCATTTGTGTCAAGGTCTGGTGTAGGATTGGTGTCGCCCGGACTGTTGTTGAGTTTCACAGCGTTTAGAGGAAGGCGGAAATGAATCTCATGGTGAATCTCTTTTGAGGAGTCATTGTTAGACCAATATGGTGGTCAAGAATAACATGAACGCCCTCGGCGTCGATATCTTTGGGTTTGCTGTTGAGACAAAGCCGCTCAGGACTCTTACTAGGATACGAATCCGCGCTACTTTGGTTTTGGCGTTCTATCGCAGATCCAGGATCCGTTCGAGTCCTTTGAAGCGTCTGAAGTTGCCTAGCGAAGTATAGGTAGAAGTGGTGTACCTTTGTTACTGCTCTTGTGCATCGTACATATAAACGGTCAGCATAAAGCTGTTACCAGATCTCGGACGGAACTATCTCGTGGATGAGAGGGGTTGACATCACCAAGGGCGATGCCATTTCGTCGTCAGTGCGTCGGTCAACCTGAGGACGATAAGCCTTCAAGTCGTTAGTGCCTCTGTTGACTTGAGAGCCGTTCTTTCGCTTGAGCTGCACGAGCTTGGACAAGAATTAACGTATACCCAGCTCCGATGTGATATAGAGCCGTTCGATGTTGTTAGTTTGGGTTGGGCGACCCGGAAAATTCTGCGGCATTCCCTGACTCTGATGTTGTGAAAAGCCGTTCGATGTTACTGTTCTCTGTAATGCTAGGGAACTTGGCCCGTCTCATGGCTACAGCGAGACATGCCTGCATCTCCCTGTATGCCTTGAGTTTCGATATGGTCCAGACGCAGAGGCCCTCATAAGTAGTCTGTCGGAGTCTGGGCAGTGATCAGTTCGTCTCCCTGTTGGTTCGGTCCTTGAGCTTGTACGGTTGGGTGGTGATCAGAACAGACTGAAAGATCGTATATATTTTGCGTCAAATAGCTTGGGCTTTTGTAGTAGTATCAGTGGCAGTCATATTTGTTTTCCAGAGCCTGAATATCCTCAGTGCTCTTCACTGAGCGCTCACTGCAGTGAGCCGGAGAAGTGCTTCTCCATGTGGCGAGCCAACCACAAACGACACTTCATGGATGCCTCGATTGAATGTCCTTGTGCATTCTTACCCTGACGGTGCATGGGTGTTCCGCCTGCTCACGGTTGTGCCCGTGAGCCTCGTTGTGTATTCCCTGCTTAGGAAAAGTTTCGATAATACTGCAGACATCCTTGATACTGTACCCCGAGTAAAGATACTCAGTTCTCTAGGATAAATGTTTAAAGTGGAGGAGATCTTTTCGTCCTCTTGGAGGTCTTCTTTGCCGAAGTAATTAATGCTCTTAGTATTGCTCTTCCCATTCCGAGGAGGCTTTTGTCGAACTCCTCGGGAGCATCCTTGATGCGAAATGGGAAACCTTTATGGGAGAAATTATATTGCAATAAGCATGTCAGGGTACTCGACAGTCGCGTCATTGTAGAGTGTGATCGCGTGTCTCTTCAGGAAGAAGCCAAACTGGATGGCAGCCTCTTCAATCTGTCGGTATTCTAGATTGAATTCTTGGACAGCCTCCTTACACCGCCATGTTCTGATCCGAGAGATAAAAATGGCATAAAACGACCGACCTCGCGGCCCCGGCGAATAAAGTCTACTTTGCTTGGGTTTGGTTTCTTATCTGTTATTTCTGTGGTTTCCATGACTTTGTTGTTGATCAAGCGAATGTACAATGCTTGGAGGGACTTTGTAATGGTAGGCAGTTTCGTAGGTAAGGGGAGGAATTGGAAGTCGACAGAGACGTGTATCTGATCGGCAACATCATCGGTCTCTGAGATGTGCTCAACTGCTCTGTCTTGATCGCCGGTCAGATTCTTTTCGTAGAGGAAATGATGACGTCGCGGATACCTCGCTGATTTACCTCGTCAGTAGCCTCAGACGTACATTACAAGGATAGCCTCAAGTCAAGTCGCAGTTGATCTTCCACTGGCTCAAAAGGCGCAGTGATCAGAGTAGCTGGCGCGCCGCGTTTTTCATAGTTGTTGTCATGATAGCCAGCCAGGTTTGGCGGACTTGACAGGAGACTCAGGCTTGAGACCCTTTTCGGCCTCAACATCGTTGGTAGGAGCCATCGGGAGACGTCTGGGTGATATGAAGGTGCAAATTGGCAGATGATAGTCGCCACGTTTTTCAGAGTTGTTGTCATGATAGCCTTCATTGCCGCTTAAGTATCCTACTTCTGAAGACAACATCTTCTCCTTGGCTGTGCTCTTCTCAGTTGTCTTCTTGGTACTGGCATCGACACTTCCTTCTGCACTGCCTGTATTAGGGTATCTAAGGTAGGGTCGAAATGCTTCTTGATATTTGTCATCTGCTTCGTGCCCTACAGCATAATAGCTGCCAAAACATCTTTGGGTTCGCCGCTGTATCTCATGTCAATGTTGTTGACTGTTGAGAACATGTCTGGAGACCATGTGTCTTGACCTAGAGCATATTGAATTGGGAGATACAGGGCCGACGGATAAGTATACGATGGCCCTTAGGTCTCATCGTCAGATGACATGATGGTCGTAGTACCTTAGCCAAGGCGTTTCAGCTTGTAGGTATAATCGCCAGGGAAGTCTGAGAACCCCTTCTCAAGACTGTACTCATAGAGTTCGGTCTGGCAGATTTGCTGCAGTCTAAGCCGGACAGTTGGTGGGTGTTGAATAGTAGCGGTCGGATGCATACTCAAGAAAATACCCGAGAAGCGCGACTGGGAGGTGTCATTGTCGTCTTCCCTGCGCTGATGCGGACAAGCTTATAGCTTTTTCATAGCGGCAAAACTCACTCGCTCTCTTGTGCAGGTCCCGTGTGTCGAAATTCTTCTTCATGCGCCTGCAAAGATTGATAGGTGACTGAGAATAATGACCTGTTGACTTTGCCGGATGCAGCGTGCTCGGGCTATCATATCAAGAAGCGTTCTTCCGATATCCACGTAGGATTCGGCTGCGGACCCCTCTTCCTATTAAGTTGAGTTCTGAAGCTGACTCCATTCAAAGCTAACTTCAGATTTATCGCAGACGTCATATGCAGCGACCTTGTCCTTGATCAAATTGTCAGAAATGAAAACGATACGGGAGGATCGGTCTTGGGTAGTCTCGACAGTGTGCGATCCCCCTGTTCGCAGCATGGCCATTGACCAGCTAAAGAAACAGGGGAACGGTTCTCAAAATACCGAGTCTAACCACGACCGGATGCCTGTGAAAGGTGATTGAATCTGCTGAACCTGTTTTCTCGGATCGTGATAGGCGTATCTCAATCCGAGTATTGTTGGAGAATCTGAGCGATACGATTTGGTATACTGTCTGCCCACAAAACTTAATAGTACCGCTCAGACTGTACTGACTTCTTCGTCTTCATCGTTGTCGCCGTCGCTCGCCTCATCATTGTCTTCAAAAGGTGATCGTTCTTGATGTTCTCTTTCTCGGCTGTTCGGTCTTCATCAACGACTTCCCATAAGGGGCCGTGGTTCAAAGGCACTCTGGGGATGGATTTGTTGTGTTTGGTGTTTGGATCACAGTCTTGAGATTGCTAAAAGAGAATGGGTCGTACTGCACGACCTTCATGAATGGCAGTAATAGGGGTAGCTCTTTGGATGGAGACACTGCTTTGGGTGGTGTCAGCAAGAACCTGAGCTTTCTGCTTTCTGGTTCTGTAACGCTTGTGTGATAGTGTGAGCTACAACTTCATCTCGACAGCCTGCGATGCCATTGCGTAGGACTGCCACGGCCGTTTGTCATTGACTGAGGCTGTCATATAGGGATATGACGTGGCAGCGTAATTGAAGAGGGAATTTGACTTTCTGCGTGATAAGGGAGCCAAGTCATTTGTCCTTGTCGTCAAGGGCTTTGTTCTTGACTTGCCCGCGAGGTGGAGACTTGAGGGGCTTGAACGTATCGCCAGCAGCTAGCTGGAGGCACGGGTGTTTGTGAAGCCAAGCAACATATTGCTTGCGGCGTTTCGATGAAGTTGTCGCTTCCTAATTGTGCTGCTTGCTGTCTTGCTTAGGAAGAGCAGTGGCGTCGAGTTAGAAAAGACATGGTTTACTCCCGAAGCTAGCGGTGAATAGGTCACGCGCTTGGAGTTGAAAGACAGTTGCAAGTTTTGGATCAAACCTCTTGGTTGTCGAGATCCAGTCAGCAAGAGCCTTTCTTGCTTGCTGAGCCTCTTCTTCGATGTGGTCATTGGCCTCAAGCCATTGCTTCTCCACGTTGGTTTGCGGTGCCAGGATTTCGAAGGCGCTATGTAGGAGGGATTTAACCTCCGAGAGATCCAAGTGGTCGTCTTTTAGGCTTAGGACCTGGTGCTCAAAGAGTTAAGCTGCTCCCGTCAGAGAGAATAGCCATTGTTGAATTCAAGTCAGCCAAAAGTACAGACAGAAGCCAAATTTCCGTTGAGAAGGTGATGAAAAGTGAGGATGAAAGAAGACAAAGTTGGGAGGCTCCCGCTATCGAGGTTCAAGAGCAGTTTGTCAACTTTCTGGCGCTTGTACTCAATTTTACGACGTCGGGCGGGCGTTGAAAAATAAATCGGTGTTTACTGTAGATTTCAGCGGTTAACTTCGAGTTGATAGATTTGTTAACGCGAATAAAATTTAACAAATCAGAGCTGAACTCTGACGACTGTCCTCCTCATCATATCATAGATGTCGTGGTTCCATTTGATATACCCTTCAAAGTGATTGCTAATCCCTTCGTTGACGATGCCGTGAATGATCTCGGAACTGGGATGGTCTTAGGCTGCGTCGCTACGGCGTACTCAGTAGGAACGTCAGGTGAGGATGAAAGGTCTTGGTTTTGTTTCTCTCATCCTCGTCGCTTCAACCTAGACTTTGAAGTCGTCGTGCGCGTCTTTATACTCAACTGCTCATGCCTTAGCGGTTGAATGTTTGCCCTTGAGGTGGCTCATGGCAGCTTGAAGCGGGTTCTCCTTGCTGAAATGCTTATCGTGCTTCTCGCATCCAAAGTCCTCTGTATTTGTCTGGCAGTGACTGTTGCATGGGGAAGTTGAACTGCTCGCGAGGAGGAGTGAATCTGCGAGCTTTTCCTTGGCAGACTTCAAACAAGCTGCTTTTCTTGCGGGGAACCATCCCGACAGGACAAGATTAGCAACCTCATCGGGCTTGGTTGTTGGCTCCCCAGTGAGGCGGTATATTGTTTTTCTGGTGTCATTCAGGTTGATAGTGATGCGCACGTTAAGAGAGCGATGATTTGGCAGTGCTTAACGAGCCGCTCACACTCCCCAACGGGTATTTCCAGCTCCGACGGTTGTCATCTAGACGGCCTATATCGACACCATTTGTCTTGCGGCATGAGTGCGCTCGAGTGTCATGTCAGCGGTGATAACATGGCTGCTTGTTGAAATATAATAGAGAATCACCAAGCGGAATGACTCTGTTTTTAATGCCTAGTCTGGGCGATTTTTGGCTGGCCCAGACATAGGCTTGGATCTTGCTTTACGCTGCCTCTTCCAAACCACGGGAACTGTGATGACTTGCATGGTCCCATTATGTAAGGGAAGCTGGCAAATAACCGTGACGTGTTCTCAAATTTCCTTGTAAGCATGTTACCAGATAGCTCCAAGAAACTTTGAGGAGACATCTTCGCCGCTCATATCGAGTGGCAGGGTCTCGCATACCTTCGTTCCAAAAGAAGCAGACGCGCTGTGGGTTTGGTGATCATTGTCTTGCTGGCAAGACCCCCCTTACGGTCCTCGACCATCACAGTGATTCTGTCAAGGTGTTTTCTTGCAAACCTCTGTCACCGCCACAGACTGCTCACTCCCCCTGATAATCTTGGTCTGAACGGCACTGCTTGTTGTCGGTCTTTAAAGCTACAAGATCGAATTGCTTCCGCGAGAATAGCGTGGTCCATGTGTATCAATGGCAAGATACTGATATTCGAGAGTCATTGCTGCTTCTGGCGTACGAGGCTAGTTTCCTTGATCCAAATGAATTGGTCATCTCGTGGCTCTCCAGCATGGTACTTGTGAGCAGCATCGAGAGAGGCCGAATGTCTGACGGGTCCGGGCTGAGGTGAACAAGTCGACCGAGTTGAGTAAGTAACGTGAATCCAAGGCGCTGCTGATCCAAGAACCGTCTGCTGGATGTACTCAGCGACCTTTGATTCAGCAAACAATGTCTTCATGAAGAACCCGCAATTTGCTAGGAGGGAACTCATCCGTTCACAAGTGATTTTGTCAGTAAGAAGACTCGTCCGTTTCGTTGTAGTCCAAGGACTTACGGTTCAGACGTCTTGGATACTGTGAGACCCCCTGATACACTTCGTCAAAGGTAATTGCAACACGCTTCGGCGGTGAGCCTGCCGGTGGCCAATGACTTATTTCAGGGATGTCGTTCTGTGAGCGCTTGCCGTGGAAAAGATGAAGCGCTGAGCTATCATGCGACGATTGAAGCCAACGAATTTGAGGTCGTGTTGAACAGGCTTCGAACTTTAGACAGAAATATGGCCACGTCGAGAGCTCAAGGAGGGCGTGATAGAGACATTTCGAAGTAGAAGTCTCGAAGTCCCGCAAGGACTTGGTTACCTTGAGCCTTATCTTGGAAGGTGAAGTTGTCTCGGGAATGTCCCAGAAGATTGTGTAGATAACCCAACGATCATCAAAGTGTCGAATCTGAGATCGGACATGATGTAGGGAGTAAGTTAGGAAATCTGCTATCACATCTCGATAGCCATTAATGATACCATTCCTCTTCAGTGTCCGGAGAAAGAAGCTAGCTTGGCAAGGTAGCATTTTGAGTTGGCGAGCGTCGAGATAATAATAGAGTAATCTATACTCTGTCGTATCCAGTGTTGTTGCAGATTCACAATGGACGGCTCGACATATCCATCCAAAGCAAACGGAAGTCCCCTCAACACCAATCTTGTGATCAGTATCGTCAGCAATGAAGAGACGTCGCCAATTAGACCGTCTCACAGCTGCGGCCCGCATCTGTATTTCGGACAAATGTCGTGATGAGATGGTGGATGAAGTCAGAGTCACGATCACCCCGACCGGCAGAACAACTTGACGACAGAGAACAATATAACGCCGAGTGAGTGACTCTGTAGCTTGTTTCTTCTTCAATCTCTCGTAATTAAACTTGAGCTGCTAAATAAATGGCTTCGTCACCTGGAGGCCCTCGTCTTTGATCTGGAGGTGAGTGGTGACTTTGCGGGCTGGTTGACTTATTGTTGGCGTGTCTGGCGGTTGATGCTGTTTGACGACTGCTTGAAATGGTGGTGTCATGGTGGTGTCACCCTTGGGAAGTTCATAATCGCCATTGCAAGGCTGGTTGATGAGACGGCCTTGCAAGGCCTTCTGGACTACTATGATGTGGCGTCGCTGAGATGTGAAACGAAACGAGCGTGTTGTCAAGATCAAGTAAGGCGCGTGACAAATCATCAGCTGCCAATTCATTCAACTCAAGACAATACTGTTGATTATCAAGCTCTTTTCTTCAATTGATCCAGCGAAACGATCGTGTATCGTAGAGTTCATTCGGATTGTAATCTCACCTTTGAATGGGTCGTAGTCGAATCGACGGAACGTCGCTTCAGTCTCCTTCCAAGCGCTCTTCAAGTCTTTCCAGCTAAGTGGACCAACCTTGTAAAAGTCTAGAGCGACGTTTGAGACCTCACGCTTGTCTTCGAGCAGGTCCTGTGGCAGACCTCCAGCGACAGCACGAGCACGCTAGAGGGCATCCGAAGGGAATGGGAGTTCGGCGGACAGAATGACTGCAAGATAGGACTCGTGTTGGTATGAACTATTGGCGGTTACACCAGCTTATGACAACGATAGCATCCGCCGCGCCATGCCTTGAGATAGGAGAGATCACTCGTCACTATCTTAGCCTTGCCGAGTTTGACGGGTGTATTGCGAACATTGTGATGCCTGCACAGCCTGATCTGGTTGAGCTTGATGACAGCTTCGTTATCACTCAGGTCGCGTTTCTCTGCCAACCCCTTGGTTGCTTTTGCGAGGAGCATCATGTTCAGCTGGTATTGGTACTGAATCTTTGGGTGCTCAGGACTAAGTACGTCGAGGGATACCGCGCCAGTCCTTCGCGTCGAAGTAGCGGAAGTTGGGAGAAGGCCATGTGACCAGGGATAGGTATCGGGCGTAGTCTGAACCTTCCACCGCAGATTCTCCCTTATCTTCGCCCTCCTAGCTTGTTCAAGCTGGTTTTCTAAATTCTTCTCTTGCTCAGACATCTTGCGCAAAGTGTGAGGAATGGTTGATGTTGAAGAACTTCGGACAAGTGAAGACCAAACTCCAACCAGGCCTCTATCCACCGAAGACTCGGGTCTGAAGTATAGATGAGATCGATAGCGTCTCCCCCACTGGAGCTGAGGTATCGAGGCGTTGGTGGTGGTGGCGGTGTGTTGGGCGTGTCTTCAAGGTGACTTGTTGAGCCAAAGTGTCTTGGTTCACGAGTCGGCCACGTCGCTTATTCGGCGAAGACATTGAAAGGTCCGTTGATAGAGCAACGATTCTCTGAGAGGTTTGAGTGGAAGATGTTCCAACCCCAACACAGAGGTAAGGAACACCAACCAATTCATTTGGGCAATATACTCGTTATCCTCCTTTGGAACTAATACGTGGCTTTTAGGCGAAAACCCAGAAATGGTGATGATTTCGTCCAGGGGTGGTTAAATGAGAGCGCTTGCTGCTCAATTGTCTCGAACATTGAAAGTCTCGGAGGTTCAAAGGCGCTCGGGGAAGTCGACTGAGAGAGACAAAGTGCCTTGAGAGGAGCGGCAAGGACAGTCAAAGTTGAGTAAAGGAAGCGGTCTTGCCTGGCCTAGAGTTTGTCGGAATTGTAGATGCTATGAGGGCGCCGAGTATAACAGCTGAGGACGAGGTTGTGTAGTTAGAGTGCGAGAGTCTTCTATACTCGCAAGACTTTGCGTGCGATGGACCAGACCTTCTTCTTATTCTCCAGAGCGCAGTCGAAAAGACCGTGAAGACGGAAGATGTAAAAGAGGACTCAACAGTGGTAAGGGTCTTTCAGGGTCCTCAGCCGCGGAGAGGGAGAGATGCCGATGACAAGATTATGAGGGTATGTAGAGTGTAGAATTATTATACGGTCGCGAAACTTTGCGCGTGATAGACCAGACTTGCTTCCTGTGCCTAGAGCGCAGCTGAAAAGACTGCAAAGGGAGAAGATGGCGAAGAAGAAATACTGCAAGGGGAAGACTTCGAAGACTGAACACCGCAAAGATAGAAGACAAATGTGAAGACAGTACTCAACAGTGGGAGAAGATTGCAGTGGTAAGAGTCCTGCAGGATCCTCAGCCACAGATAAGGAGAGAGGCCAAATGCAAGAGAAGGTCTTCTGAACAGAGGTGGATGTTAACATCAGTGTTGTAGGACTTGAACATGATGTAGATGGAGCTTACCGGTTGTAGATGTCCAACTGTCAAGACCCAAAGTGGGACGTGTGAAGTGAAGCTTCGCGAAGCAGAGAGTAGAGGGAGGGCAATGGCGGAGAAGATGTCGGGTCTTCGACGGTAGGCAGGGAGATGTCAATGAGAAGAGGTACGTCTCTGAGAATAGACAAAGGTTAATGTGTGTTGCGCATGGCGAAAGGCAGACTACCTCCAAAGATGTCTGGCTGTCAAGGCCCAAAGCTGGAGGGCAGCTTGGAACAAGGCCGGATGGAGACTGGAGCAAGACTTGACGGAGTATGGAACAAGATCTCACAGAGCACAGAGAGTGGATGCAAGACGATGATGGAGATGTCAATATCCTCAGAGCCCAGCGAGTAGATGCAAGGCAATGTCAAAGACAATAGGAATATGGCCAGACCAAAGGTTGCCAAAACCTCTGTCAAAGTCGCAGAGAGGGCAGAGTGGAGGAAAGTGAAAGGATAAAGAAAAGATGTACCAACAAAAGAAGAGGCAAAGTCCGAATGCGTACGTCGCAAGTAATTATGTGTGTCTGAAGAGAAAGGAAGAAGAGAACGGAGGAGGGTATTTGAACCAGACTTCTTCTCTCCTCGCCACGTGCGAGTTGGGACTTGGAGAAATTCTCGAGGTTGGTTTCTTTGGCCAGTGGTACATCAATTGCCATGTATTTACGCAGAGAGTCGAGGTATTCTTGCCGTGCACCGGAGGATTTCTCCCGATATGGCATCTTGTGTTACGTCGCTTGTTCGAATGCCTTACATGGCGGACCGGGCGTGTCACATCTACGTGGCACTGTATCATCTCGCTTCCCGTGGTGATGGCTGGACGGGAAGGTTGTGATCAGAGCGCCGTTGAGCAAGCCCAGAAGCGGTGTTTGGCCTGGGGATATGCCCGCATGGCTGGCAAGACCGGGCCAGAGTCTCCAGGGTGTAAATGTCTCACCAAATGCCGTCCCACGATACCTTGATGTCCAAAATTCCCGCTGAATGTCAACGTGCGGCGCTGCGTTGAACGTGATGTTTAAACGTTGGATGTCGTTGGTGTACCCCGCGATTAGTTAAGACACAGGGGTCCAGCCAGGGTGTACACCCCTAAATCTGATCGCCGATCTTAGGATCTGGTGCCTGGCAGGGCAGATGTAACCTTTAATCATCATATTGCAGGGGCATGCAATACACTTTCGGCGGGCTCTGACGACAGCAAGATGTCAAGCGATGGAGTTTTCTGCATCTCGATCGAGTTAGCAGTGTCAATATTGTTGAGGTGATAATTTAACTAACTTTTCTGGCTTGGTTTGTGGATTGAAATGAAATGTTGTTTGCAGGGTCCTGCTACCCCGCCATCGTCATTACCCTAGCGCAAATCTATAAATAGAAATCTGGAGATGTTAAGCATAATTCGGACACATTATGATCTTGTGAAATGTATATCGCTCTCAAGTTTACGGCATCATCTCAATCACGTCCTTGCGTAATTGAATCTGAGATCACAACAACCCAGTTGTGGTAGACGCATTGACCATTGCCTCCCGTCCACGGCGACTCACACGGCGACTCAACTAAATTTCCAATGCGGCAGCCCGGATCATGTCAGCTGCAACATGACCAACAAAAGCACACGTCATCGCAGGCAGCAGTAGCTGCAGTGTTTAGGGGTCCCGCGAGACGCAAACGTGAAAACACAGAAAACAAGGTGCGCAATCTCGGTGGCAGACTCTAGCCATGTCACACAGTGATACACCCTCCGGAGCCGCAGTCGAACAAGGACAGACCGCTAGACTCCCGCAGATGGGAAGCCTCCGTTTGGCTGATAGTGGCTATCCGAGAGGCAAAATTCTCGTATTCTTGCCTCCTCAACAAGTGTCGTTGGTTGACCTGTCATTCTGCAAGCTAGCTTATCGGCATCCGTACTAGTTTGGCACGCGTGAGCCATGTCATTGATGGGAGGACTGTTTTTCACGGCACGGAAAAGACTGACACGCCATTAGAGACTGGGGTTCAGAGGAGGAAGACTGGCGTCGATAAGGTGTAGGTTATTCGAATGCTTGAAGTCTGTGATGCGATGCGATACCAAGTTAGCTGATATCTGGGTCCATTCCTTCAAGCATTTATTTACCTGCTACAGGAATAGGCCCAAGAATTGAACTGACTCTTCTCTTGCACTCTCTGGCCTTTTGCTTGACATAAACTTGCTGATCAAATGTGAATTCAGGATGAAGAGAATCCCCCTCAACCTCATCTGCATGAGACTGGTTGGGATTTGTTGGCTCATCAGCGCAAGACTCCTGGATATTTCGCAGATCCGCAACAGGTCCAAGATGTTTACATGGCCAATCGCTGCAAACAGCCGATAAATTAGAAAGACACCCGAAAATACCTGCAACAACTCCATACCGTCTGAGAATTGACGACATCATCTGTGCGAGACTACGCCGCGTGTCGTACCTCGCCCGCCAGCAGGGCCAGCACAGACATGTACAAGTCCGCCATATCTGTTCGGCTTCGTCGGCATTTAACGGTAAGAGAACGCAACACGTCAACGCCTTCATTGCGTAGGCAGCCTTCGCGTGATTGTTTGATGATATCCGATCATGACTCACTTAAGTCACGCCCTGCCAACGGATGAGCGCCTGAAAGTCCAGGCCGTGTGCGCTGATTTCTAGGAGTGTGTCGCTTGATACATCGATAACCAACGCCCCTTCAAGCCTTTGCGCGCACCGGTCGGTAGACTGAAGCCCAATAGACGGGATCTTGCATACAAATCGCTGCGCGATTAAAGGTCAAAAGATGGGCTTTGCAATGGAATGGGGGATTCTCTAAATTCACCATCCAAACGAAAAAGTCAGACCGCACTTTCGTCCCGTTACACCACTCTAATCAACACCCCTCCCCCGTCGCCTAACATTTCTACGGGACCCAGACACACAAAGCGAGGCGGAAGTGCCGTAATAAATGCACTCCTCCCGGTCTCCATGATCTTGGTGTCGCTAGCGATATCGGCTCCGGACTTTGCGCAACCGGGTACTGGCGTTTAGATCAACCTCTTGGCCATCCTTTCGCAGGCAACCAATATCGCACCGCTGCTCAAGACTTAACTTAAGCTGATGTGATGATTGGCGAAGCAGTGATTGTCCTGATCGGGCAGTTCTACCCTATCGCAAAGTATGTGACAGCAACGTCTTGGTGCTTTCGCTACTGATCGCGACTACAAGAGCTTGATCAGAGCAGCCTTGTGCGGCGGTATTCTCATCAATGTGGAATTGGCGCGGCCATCATCACCGATAAACCATGATGCGCAATGGCAAATCCTTCTGAGACAGTTAGGGCATTTCAAGGGAGCAGTCACGCACGCAAGTGAAGCGCATCCCTTAGATATCCTTAAGCAGATAAACTGTACTTAAGTAGAATCTGCGCCAATTTACCTGAGAGACTTGTTGCAAGGTGAAGTCCTACTAGAGGAGCACTTAGTTTCTTCCCATATTTCGCTATAACTATAAGTACCCTCAATACTACAAGTGTGATTTGTTGACTTTCCTAGCGGTGCGCTTCATGTCCCCAAGTGATTGTGCTCGTGCCCCTAAAGGCATTCCGGCGAAATTGGGCTGAAGCTCTGCCAAATCAACCGCCGTGGTTCCAAGAACTCCATGAGTGTACCCTTCGCAAGACTCCATCGGAGACAAGCAGCAATGGGGTACCAAAGCCGCTTACAGTGGTTGCATACGTCCGCAGGCCGGCGCTTGATGATGCAGCTGTTGCGATCGATGGGACGGTAGCCGGGACCTACACTGCATCTCACCCATGGCAGATCCTTTTCTCTTCTGTGTGCGCGAGAACATCATCAGACCGAAGGACGCTTCCTATGAGAAAACCCAGCGCTTTTTAAGAAGCGCAAGAGTTCAGCGTTCTTTGGTGCCAAGTCTCCCCTATAGCATCGTAGGATTTCGTCCTGACCTTGTAGTTGATCCACATTGACAGTAGTCGCATGAGCTGCAACAGTCGTTGGTACGGGAAGAAGACCCAAGCGCTCTGGATGAATGATCCTAGGCAAGATCCGATGGGGTCAGCAAAGCACCCACTCCAGAGGACGCTGCCTCGGCGTCATGCGTGGCGTAGCTCCAGAAGAAAAGGTTTTGAGGGAAACCGTACTGCTTGGTAGATACAGGACACATTACACTGACGAAATGAGGGTCCCTGAAAGCCCAGTAACAAATGCAACAGCCAGCATCGCATGGCCCAGAGCACGATCATTCCGGAGCTCTGAAACTCGAATGCGCTGCTAAAGATTACAAGCCGACAGCCCCATCACTTGGAGGACATAGCGCCAGTCATCAGAACCAGGAGACAAGCTTACAGTACAGCCCTGTAAAGCTAATATCATGCTCGATGCTAACCAGCTAGCACTACTCCGTACTTTGTACCAACATCTACCCAAATCTGCCATGACCTCAATCTCCGTTTGTCTTCTTCACGTATGGTTTGGAATATTCCCACTTTGTTCGTGCCCCATTCGCCCCCTTTGGGTTATTGTCATACCATTCGTCCAACTTTAACAGCGCAAAGCCAGGGTCATTCACAGCCAGCTTGTCAGGCAAGCATGGATTGTCGGCCAGTGCAGCGTCTGGCTTGGGGTTCCTCTCGTGGTCGTAACTAATGGTGAACTCAGGTCGCTCGCCAATTACGATCTCCATCATCATCACCTCCTTCTGGTTTGTTGGATGAGTTGCCTGCTTGTTGGTGCCGCGCTTGATGCGATTCCACAGCTCCGAATCGCTCAGCCTGTCAAGAGGTGTTTTGAGGCAGATGCTTCTCCACATAAGTGCAGCCCCCGCATTCTCATCATAGGGTAAATATCTTAGCCGCTGTCCTCTTTTATCTTTTCCGGCAAACTGCCATGCCGGGTCGGCCTTTGTGAGCAGGTACGCTGGAGGGTATTCATCCATATCGCATTGAGCCTTATGCTTCCGATCCTTTTGCTTTAGCCAGCTTGAGTGGTGTTCATTTTTCCAGACAGCAGTTGCTTTGGCATCTTCGCGGTGCGTCGTCGTGGCGGCTTCTTGCGGGCATGTAGTGGTTGACCATGAGGGGTTATTATTGATGGCTGAGCTGTAGTGGTAGCATGCTTGTCCCTATTTCGTCAAACATCTGCCTGTGTTTGGATAAATTGACGCAAATGCCCAATGGATATGAGTATACGACCCATCTGTATTGGCATCCTTAGCATTCAACCAAAGGCAATCGCGGTTCATTCCATACGCTTCGTAACAACCTATGCGCTGGAAAGCGGAAGGAGGTCCGGAATTTTGCTTGATCTTGTTGCCGCAATTGGAGACACAGCTTGTCTGGAAGCTTTTCTTTTTGGAACCAGGTCCACCGCCTTCTGGTGAGTTATCTGTACAGTGTGCAGGGAAAACACTGCAAAAGCCCCAGTTGCTGCAACAAGCCTTCAATGGACAAGGGTTAAGATCTGCGATCGAAACTGACTTGTTTGTAGGGCCCTTGGTGCCCGGGACCAAAGGACCACACTCAGCACCCTCCTGTGGTGGTGGCATTGGCGGATTTCCAGGGCCAAGACACATGTTGTAGCCAAGAAGCAGATCTTTACAATCGGTCCAGGCCCAAGTTCTCCCCTTGTTGAACTTTTCAAGGTCTTGAATAGTGACTCCAGCCTCTCTCGCCAGTGAATCACAAGTGTCACCGTCCTTGATAAGATGAGTTGCGCATGTCCCATCTGTGCTAGGCTTGGGAGGCTCTGGCTTGAAGGGTTCACCGGAAGAGCAACAAACATAGTCGTTCTCTTTCAAGGTGGAGCAAAGGTTCTTCTGTGGATTGTACTTGAGAAAGTCGTTGCCACGGATATTACAGCGAGCAGCCAGGGCTGCGCAGCTGTCACCTGATACAACCTGAATGTGTTTGCAAGTGGCGCGCTTACTGAACAGACTACCAAGAAATCGAGGACTGACATTTTGCGGCCTTGAAGTGGGTTCTGGCGTTGGAGTCGAGGGGGAGTCTTCGGTGTTCTCAAAACCTTTCATGCCAATGATGTCGAACATCTTGACACCTGAGATTCGCTTTGTAGACAGGGAAACTGGTTTCAAAGCACACTTTCCTTCACTCCAATTCATGAGCTGCTTTTGGATCTCAGCAAGATTTCCATGAGCGTTGATGGAAATACCAAAAACTTGCTCACGCTTGCGATTTACACCGCAGAGTTCAATGGTCGTCAGCTCTGAGAGAGAGCTGCCGGGGCGAAACTTTTAAGAAATTGCTTCTATCGCTGACTTTACAGTCAGCTTCCCGAGACCATTGCCAACGAAAATACCAGCAATGGTCTGCTGATAGTAAGAAAACAGGAAGTTTTCGTCGCAGTTGTCCTGCAACTCAAAGAATTTCCGCAATCCTTCCAAAAGCTTGAGAACTCGAGAGCCGTCTGTTTTGTCTCCACTTTCATCAAGGAGAAGCTGGACATCAGAAGGCTCTCCATCAATAGCACAAGCAGCAGCGGTTCTCAGAGAACCGCCCTGATAGAGCTTCGACGACTTCTTGGGGTTATCCACAGAAGACTGGGAGGCCGCCATGAAGTTTGTGGAGTTTGGGCCATAGGTACAGCTGCGAATTATCACAGCTGAACCAGGCTGATCCACAGGTTGAGAGACAGATAGCTGCAGCAGCATAGGCTCCTTGCAGCGCTCGAGTCTCTACGCAGATAGGTAGGTAATCCAACTATGAAGATTCGAATAGTCGGCACATGGAGGTGGACAATCATGTTGATCCGGATCGGACGTATTGATGTCACTGATAGGTGACGGGTCATCCTCATTGACAGGATCGACAGGTTTGGATCCGTCGGTCTTGATAGCAGATTGAACAATGCCCGTTCCCAAAAGAACAGAAGTCCAAAGGGACTTGTTGGATAACCACATGGTGGGACGAGATAAGGAACGATTCCAAATGAAATACAATTAATGAAATTGAAACAGAAGAAAGTAAAAGATTGTAGGACCGTAACGAATGTGCTTGGAAAGTATTGGACCCAGGGGGGCATTTACACTACATTATATTAATCTACGGCAGATCGGACTTTTATGTGTTTATTGGCTCCAGATTAAGAGCCTACCAGCCGTGAGATTTCGCTTGCAACAAAATCTCAAGCCAGAGGGGGAAAAGGATAGACCAAACGTCAAGGTCAAGGCAAAGGATCAAGAGGTGAAACAGGCAGCCAACAGGCTGCACCATCCATAGACCCCAGGACAACAGCACTTCTACAGATACCGAGGCAAGATAGCATCAAGGGCAAGAGAAAGACTCGGCACCATTACCTAAAGGCTCAAAAGACTACCTGTCAACTCGTGTTGGTTGTTGATGTCGACTCATCCTTGAACAGTCTTGAGCATGGTTCAGCTTTGGGGTCACAGAACCTTCACTCCCTGGCAGAACTGTAGTCACCAAGGCCCCATTCACTTTTGAAAGTATGAATAATGGCTGTCCCAAAGTCTTGTTGGTTGTGAACATGCTCCGCCGACGCCCATGCAAGCATAGCCTCATTCACGAGGTCAGGGTATTGTCGTATCGTATATGAAATTAGAGTCACTATTTACCCCACTGAGGCTGAAAAGAGAACTTTGTAGACAGATTTATCTCGAAATTAAGCTGGAGCTGTTGGGCCTGTTGATGTGCCTGGAACACAAGACTCAAGTCGATCACTTTCCTGAGCCAGTTAGACAGAGGGGCGGGATGTAAAGAGGTTAAGCCTGAGATACGTACCTTCCTTGATGTGAAGGTACCTTCCGTTTTGACACAGTGGTATCTGTAACGGTCACACCTAACCACTACGCCACAGGGCAAAAGATTGGGCTATAACTGCTATTGTAGCAATTACAGTAGTGTGTACAGCTGCTTATAGAGGCCTTACAGCGCTGTTACGGGCACAAATCGTAACACTATCCTTCTACAGTGGGGGGCAAAAAGTATAAAGACCCCCTAAGTAGCTCCCACCTAACTAGCCCGACTAAGACCGCGTTTTTAATACTGCTTTTTTATATATATTATATATATTATTAAGTTAATATTCCTTTTATACTTTCTATAACTATACTGCTATTTTAATAACTAATAGCTTAGAGCTGCTTTATTTTAGTAGTTATTACTTTTTATCTAAACCTTATATTTTCTTATATTAAGTTACTTATAATACTAGATACTAAACCTTATTATAACTTTCTTTAAATAATAAACCTTATTATAACTTTCTTTAAATAATAAACCTTATTATAATACCTTATTATTTAATAATTAAATATTAAAACCTTTTTAAAATTAAACTTATATCCCTTCTTTTTATTTCCTGTAAATATTTTCCCTTTTAGCCTTAAAAATGTTAATGATATCTATAAATAACTTTTTTAATAAGGTCTACCCCCTATCTTTATTAGCGTATTTACAGTTTTGGTGAGAATGCTTAATGAGGTCTAATAGATATCGTTGCTAGATTATTGTGAGGACCTAAAGAATATACATAATAAACTCTAAATAGAACTGGAATTTATTAATAAATAGATAT
>JAAOAK010000637.1:0-25714 GCA_013396175.1 Fusarium denticulatum
CAGAGATCACCTTCAGGCTCGCGTTGACGAGCTGACGGTTGAGCTACGAAACGCCGAGGAACGAGCTGGAAGACTCCAACCCCGGCCTACGCCCCGACCTGGAACTATTGAGGTTAGCGAGCAACAACAGCAACTCGAAAATGAGATCCAGGATCTCAACGTCGAGATCTCCGACCTGAAGCGAAATTTGGACATGGCCAATACCCATCTCGAGAACGCGAAGACCCAGGCTGAGCAGTTCAAAGAGCTCAGCCAGGCCAATGAAGAAGCGCTTGAGGATCTACGGGGATCACAAGAACAATACAGACAAGAGATGGAGGCCATCATTGAGGAGAAAGATGCCAAAATCAAGGAGCTTAGCCAGCGTGCAGAGGACTTGTCGGCGGAGTTGTCTCGCTCTAACACCGAGCTCTCTAGCCTACGTGACTCCCAGGGTGAGGTTGCACGACGATATGAGGATGAGAAGTCCATATTACAAGAGGAGGTGAACCGACTGAAAGAGGAGAGCGCAAGGCACCTGGAGGCAACTCGCTTCCATCAGCAAGATCTACGCGCTCAAGCTGAAATTGCCTCCAAGGCCCAGCAAGACTACGAGCAGGAACTAGTGAAGCATGCTGAGGCTGCTAAGCTTGTCCAGCAACTACGGACTGAATACAATACACTCAAGAGCGAGGCCGCATCGCTCAAGTCAGAAGCGGACTCTGCTAAGGTTACCCTTGCTCAAAGCGAAAGCTCTTGGGAGGAACGTAGACAGCAGCTGGAGCAGGAGATGGCAGAACTCAAGACTCGAAGAGAAGATGTCAACTCCCAAAACAAGATTCTTCACCAACAACTAGAAGCCCTGTCTACACAAGTTGCCGCTCTTCAACAGAAGCGAAGCGGCGGAGAAGAGGAGGACGAAAGAATGTCGCCAGTTCCCCTGGGAGACGCCAGTGAAGGTCTCCGGGAACTCAACACTTACCTCCGAAGAGAGAAGGAGATTCTCGAGGTTCAGTATGATCTCAAGGCTCAAGAGGCCAAGCGACTCCAGCAACAACTTGAGTATACCCAGTCACAGCTAGACGAGGCACGTCTCAAGCTTGATCAAGAACGCACACAGGCTGCCCAGAGTGGTCGCACTTCAATGACACATCAGGACCTCATGGAGAAGCTCAATGAGCTCAATATCTATCGCGAAAGCAGTATGACATTGCGCAACGAGAATCAGCAACTTAAGGACCAGATCGGCGAGAAAAATAAGAAGATTGAAGAGATGGAGGCCCGTATCCAACCCCTGGAGGCTGAAATCGACACGCTCAAGACTCAGAAGTCTTTCCTCGAGGATGAAATCAAGCAAATCCAGGAGGATCGCGACCGATGGCAGAAGCGCACTGAGGGCATTCTGACCAAGTATGGACGAGTTGACCCCGCTGAGATGGAGCAGCTTAAGGAGAAGATCACCGAGTTGGAAACTGAACGTGATGCTCTGAAGCAAGGTGAGGAGCCCCTGAAGGCCAAGATCACCGAACTCGAAACCTCCATGGAAAGTGAGCGAAACAACTGGAGTACCACGCGCGCCAAGATTGTTGAGCAGGCCAAGGAACGATCAAGGAAACTTACCGGAGAGAAGAACGAGGCCATCCAGCGTGCCAACCAACTACAAGAGAGCTTGGACAAAGCTACAAGTGAGCTCGAAGTTACCAAGAAGGAGACGGAGGAATCGAGAAACCAGAAGTCTGAGCTTGAACAACAAATACAAAACTTCCAGAAGGAGGTCGAGCAATTACGACAACAGGCTCAAACTACAAACTCTACTCCTACTCCCGCCCAACCTGCCCAACCTGCTGAAGCTTCCGTATCTTCCGACATTGTTGCTCAGCTTGAGCAACAGCTCGCCGATGCTCGCAAGGAGCTCGAGGCCATCAATGGGCAGAAGCAAGGTGCAGAACAACAGCTTGAATCTCTCCGCAATGAGCTGCAGACTGCTATTTCTGAGCGTGATGAGGCAACAAAGAAGCTCCAAGAGGCCACTGCCAATGCTCCTGCTCAAACTACCGATCAGACCCCTGCGGAACCCGTAGCTGCCGATTCCACAGAGCAGCCTGCTTCAAGTATTTCCGACGAAGAAAAGAAGGCTTTGGAAGAGAGAGTTGTAGCTGCCGAGGCTAAGGCTGCAGAATTTGAACAGAAGGCCAATGAGGTTGAGACAAGGATTCAAACCACTATCAAAGAACGTTCAGACAGGATGCGGGATACTCTGAACGCCAAGCTGAGGGAGAGTCGAAGCAAGATGGAAGAGGAATACAAGAAGAAGGATGAGGATCTCAAGCTCAAGTTCGAGCAAGAAAAGCAGATCTGGCTCGCCGAAAACCCCACAGCCAGAAACGCTGATGTCACCAAGACTGAGCCAGCAGATCAACCCCCTGCAACACCGGCCAAAACAGAAGCCCCTGCTGTGCCTGCAACGCCTTCATCCGTTGGACAAACCGATCTGTCTCAGCTCGATGATACTGGCATTCGACAATTCTTGGCGACTAACCCTACAGTTAAGAACATTGTTGCTGCCAACATCAAGAAGAAGCTTGAGATAGAAAGCTCCAAACTCAAAGCGGAGCTGGAATCAGCACTCAAAACTGAGTATGAACCCAAGATTGCCGCAGCTAGGGATCAAGCCCAGCTCATGGAGTCCAAGAAGTCAACTCTACGCATCAACATGGCTGAGAACAAGCTGAGAGCAGCCAATGCTAAGATAAGTGTAGTCGAGAAGGCTGTTTCCGAAACTCCTCAGAAACCTGTGGTTGAGGTTTGGGAAGTGGCCAAGGTTGCTGTGGCTCCCCCGGCAACTCCGGCTGTAGCGAAGCCTGCTCCGGCCAGACAGGGTTCGGTTGCGGGCGTGCCTCCATCACCATCCCCTGCAACACCTGCAGCTGGTGCTAAGGCTGCTCAGGGGACACCAGCCGCAACTCCGGCGGGACAACAACAAACAGGCTCAGACTCTAAGCCAGCGCAGGCGGCAGCGGCAGCCCCAGCTACCACTGGACTTCCCGGTCCCAAGACGAGTAATCCGTTCGCTGTTCCCGCTGACGGTGCAACAGCGGCTGCACCAAACCCATTTGCCACTAAGAATGAAAATGGTGTTACACCCGCTGCTAAGCCCGGCCAGCAACAGACGCAGGCACCGCAACAGCAGGGACAGCAGCAGGGCCAACAACAAGGCCAACAGCCAGTCCGATCTGGCATCCCTATGCCTCGTGGTGGCGGACGCGGAAGGGGTGGAGCTTATGTGCCTCCTGGCCAACGTGCAGCTAGTGGACCTCAAGAGGGTGGACATGGCAACGCTGGTCGTGGAGGGCGAGGAGGGCGCGGTGGTGGACGCGGTGGTATGAACCCCAGTGCCAACGATTTCCAGCCTGGCAACAAGCGGCCACGAGGAGATTCGGAAGTTGGTGGAGGAGCCAAGCGAGCACGCGGAGCGCATTAGTAGAGCACGGGAGTTGGGATATTTGAAATGTACAACATGAAAAAGGCATGTAATTATTGTGTTTTGGTCATTAAAGGGGATGAGAGAATGGATGACGGTTCATTTGGGAGTGTTACAACAGCATTATTATGTCTCACATACTTATTGGGTTCCTAAATGGAAAAAGAAATACATTTCCTTAGTTTACAATCTTAAGTCCCTTGCCATCTAACGTTGTAATATAGGTGATTGAGTGACTGCAATGATAATTTTTCAGAATAGCTTTTAGTGATGACTTTATTCAAAGTATGCTTAGAGTGAGATTGGAGTATTGTCGTAGTATAAGGCCGACCTCTTGTCGCAAGATCATCTTGGAAACCCGCTTATCTCATCTCATTGTTGCAACCGTGGAAGTCAAGTAATATAAGTATCACTTGAAAGAACCAAAGAAATCTCCAACAACTGATGTCCTGTTGTTGGTGGGGGTGTCGGCGGATCGGCACCAGCTTTTGCCGATAACGATAAGCTAAGAAAAAGTTCGGAGGAAAACAAAAAATTGGGGACCTTACTACAGACTTCGAGATCAAATTCGACAACAGAAACCTCGTTCAGCCAACTCACCAACGGAAAGAAACGGTGAAAAGCGAAACAGATATCGCCTTGAGAAGAGGCGACTCGAACTTATTCAATGGTCCCCCCTTCGAAGAAGCGTAAGCTTCCGACTGCGACCGGTCCCGCCTCGAAACGATCAAAGAACATCTCCCAGAAGAAATCCAGCGGAAAAGAATCGCGCCGAGCCGTCGACGCTACAGCCCTCGCTTGGTCATCGGTAGGCGAGGACTTTGGAGGACTAGAGGTCATCGAGGGCGTGGACGTGGTCAAGGATGGTAGTAAAGTGCAATTCCTCGTGGCCGGCGACAAGAGCAACATAATCGATCCCCAACAAGAAGTTCTCGATGGGGACGAATCTTTTGAAGGGTTTGGCGATGACCCTGTGGAGGTCGGGGATATCAATCCCGGCGAAGCTGGCAGTGGTCAAGGTGGCTTGGAGAGCGAGAAGCCTCAAGGGAAGAATAAGGGCAAGGCTGGGCAGGGGAAAGCAGAACAAGAAAAGGCCAAGAAGAACAAAAACAAAAACAAATTGGATGGGAAGAACAGTGGCGCCGAAAAAGAAGACGAGCAGTTGGACAAGGCCTCGAAAGTCGTACAAAAGTCCTCTTCACGTGGGGGCAACACGTTCGGCGCGTTGGCCGATGCGAACGACTACGCAGACCAAGAAGACGTCGACATGGCGGCCTGGGTTCCTCTGAACCTATCACCTCAGATCCTCTCAGCCATCGCGAAACTCAAGTTTACCAAGCCAACTTTGATTCAGGAGAAGACGATTCCCGAGATTCTGGCTGGCGGTGACGTTATTGGCAAGGCACAGACAGGCTCAGGAAAGACATTGGCTTTCGGTATTCCCATGGTTGAGCGCTGGCTGGAGCTGCAAGAGCAAGGTGTCAAGAGAACCGGTCCTATGGCTGTGGTACTTTCTCCCACCCGAGAATTGGCTAAGCAATTGGGTGATCATCTCAAGGCACTCTGTGACGGTCTTCCTAGCGCGCCGTACGTGTGTGTTGTGACAGGCGGTCTCAGTATACAGAAGCAGCAGCGACAATTGGAGAAGGCTGATATTGTTATCGGCACACCGGGTCGCTTATGGGAGGTTCTCAGTGGCGACAGGGCTTTGCAAAGCAAATTCGCCAAGATCAAGTTCCTTGTTGTCGACGAAGCTGATCGGCTCTTTAAAGTTGGTCAATTCAAGGAGGCCGAGGATATCATTGGTGCTCTAGATGGGAAAAGTCCGGGCGACGATGCAGAGAGCTCAGATGAGGACGAGGAGGAAGATGAAGAGGATGAGAGTAGTGCACGACAGACATTGGTCTTCTCAGCAACTTTCGACAAGGACCTTCAGACCAAATTGGCTGGAAAGGGCAAATCTACAGGAAGTGATGAGGAGAAGATGGCTTATCTGATGAAGTGCTTGAAATTCAGGGGTGAGCCTAAATTCATCGATGTCAACCCCGTGAGCCAGATGGCTCAGGGGTTGAAGGAAGGACTTATTGAGTGTGGTGCTATGGAAAAGGTGAGTTTTCAGAATAAGCCAGACAGGCTCATCATGCTAATCTTGTACAGGATCTTTATCTATACACCGTTCTCCTTCTCAACCCTGGTCGCCGTACTCTCGTCTTCACTAACTCTATCTCTGCTGTTCGCCGTCTAACCCCCCTTCTCTCGAATCTTAATCTCACAGCGCTGCCTCTGCACTCCCAAATGGCACAAAAGGCGCGCCTCCGTTCAATTGAGCGTTTCACTGCTGCTCGCAATTCTATTCTCATTGCTACTGATGTTGCCGCTCGTGGTCTCGATATCAAGCAGGTTGACCAAGTTCTGCACTACCATGTCCCCCGATCTGCGGATACTTATATCCACCGATCTGGTCGTACAGCTCGTGGCGAGTCTAGTGGCGTGAGTGTGATCCTGTGCTCACCTGACGAAGTCCTTCCTACAAGACGCCTTGCAAGCAAAGTTCACGCTGAGCGTAGCTCGGGTGCAAAGAGAGAGCACTTTATCCAGACTCTCCTTATTGATCGGAAGATGGCATCACGTCTCAAACCCCGCGTGGACCTGGCTAAGAAGATCGCCGATACTGTACTAGCCAAGGAAAAGGCTCACAGCGACGATACATGGCTGCGAAATGCAGCTGATGAACTTGGAGTAGAATACGATTCTGAGGATCTCGAGGCTGTCAACGCAAGTGGTGGCAAGGGTGGTCGAGGTGGTGGACGAAGGAGAAAGGAGCAGGCAGCCAAGAGCCTGTCTAAGGCCGAAATGGGTGCTTTGAAGGCTCAGCTGAGAGAGGAGCTGAGCAGGAGAGTGAACTTGGGAGTTAGCGAGAGGTATATCACGGGTGGAAGAGTGGACGTTGGTGCTCTTTTGAGAGAAGGGAAGAACGGGGGTATTTTCCTTGGAAACACAGATGGATTGGGGTTTGACTTGTAGTTGTAGAGAGCGTGTTTGAGCCTGAGCCTATGAAAGGCAACAATGGCCAAGTTATAATGCATCTGTCGAGTAACAACAGTTTTGTTCACACTATTGAGCTGTTTGACATGTTTCAGTCAGCATTATCCCTAGACCCAAGAAGACAAGCTGTTAGTATGCATCTGAGAAGTTGATCAATGTTTGTCTTCTCTTTCGGGAGTAGATAGTAGGTAGACACTGCTCACAGAATTGGTCGTCCTCGTTGAGCCGCGCAACCGCGGAAAACTTTGAGTTGGCCGCGGATTTCGACTGTGGGGATACCAGGTGATAGACAGACTGCCATGCATACATGCCTGAAAAAGTCACAAAGGTGAGGAGTAGACAAAGCAGAACTGATATTAGATTTAGCATTTATTATCGATGAGAGGGAAATTTTGTGCAAGACTGGATGTGGTAATAATCTATGACATTCTCATGGGTGAGTACACAGCAGATTCTATCCTGTGAATACAGTTTCATGGGAGATGATGGTAAGTCAGGGTATCTATCTATAGTTCAGTGTAGACTCAGGAGAATTGGAGTAGATCCCGAACTACGTCCAGAGAGTCGAGATCCACAACATCATCTACAGCTCCGTTTCGCAGTTGAGACTGACACCTCCCCGCGGGAAACTTCAGATTAACACTCACCACAGAGATAACGAATGCAGAGCAGCCAGACATAGATTCCCCTCATGACATGTGGGGTATCAGAAATATGTAAACTACATAAATATGGGAAGACCCTGATAGTCATCAAACTACTCTCCTACCTCACCATCAAACACAGCATCACGAGCTCAAAATGCCTTCCCTAACAACCCCCGAATCCCCATTCACCCCAAAGGTCCAAGCCAAATTGCTTGCCAGCAGGGAGAAAGCGTCTCGCGACTTCCGCTCAGATGTCGTTACCGTCCCCGTCGAAGAGATGATGACGTCTATTCTCGAGGCTTCGGTGAACGACGATATCTATGATCCTGAAGGGGACCCCTCTGTCAAGGCTCTCGAGGCTCGACTTGTCGAGTTGACGGGCATGGAGGCTGCTCTGTGGGCTGTTTCTGGTACTCAGGGGAACCAAATTTGTTTGAGAACGCATCTTACACAGCCGCCGCATAGTGTGCTGCTGGATCATAGGGCGCATGTGCATTGTTGGGAGAGTGGTGCTCTGCCGGTGATTTCGCAGGCGAGTGTCACGACGGTTCATGCAAAGAACGGAGTGCATCTGACGTTGGAGGATGTTAAGAAGAACATGATCGCTGATGGGAACAGTATGTTGATTTGGCCAAAAGTATGATACGTAACTAACTTGATAGTTCACTTCCCACCTACGAGGGTCGTATCTCTTGAGAATACCCTCTCGGGCACTATTCTGCCCCTGGCTGATGCCCAAGCCATCTCGAACTATGTCCGTTCATTCCCTGTACCGGAAGGACAGAAGCCCATTGCCATGCATCTCGACGGAGCTCGTGTCTTTGACGGCGTCATCGGAGAAGGTGTTGATCTCAAGGCCTACGCTGCCTGCTTTGACAGTATATCCATCTGTCTAGCCAAAGGCATCGGTGCTCCAATGGGCAGCGTCATCCTCGGCAAGACGCCTTTCATTGAACGGGCAAAGTGGTTCAGAAAAATGCTGGGAGGAGGCACTCGACAGCCGGGTATGATGGCCGCGGCAGCTCTATCTGCGCTCGAGTACAGCATCCCGAGGTTTCCGTCTGTGCACGCCATGACGAAGGATGCTGCTGCGAGACTCGAAGCAGCGGGATACAAGTTCACACTTCCTGTTCAGACCAACATGATTCTGCTGGACTTGGAAGCAGCAGAGATCCCACCCGCGGCATTCGTCGAGTATTGCGCAAAGGAGAATGTTTCGGTCTTCCCCATGGCCAGGCTTGTGTTTCATCATCAGACGTCTGAGGTGGCTGTTGATAAGTTGGTGACGGCGCTGACGAGGTTGATGGAGGACAAGCGCAACGGGGTGACTCTGAATGAAGGGGAGGCCCACGGAGGGTACAGCTAGATTTTACAATAGCTGAATTAATCATGTTGATTTCTTTCGTCGAATTTCGATGCATGCGTCCAGAGGAGGAATAATCGTGGCGCCCATCCATTGGGGCTTTGGCCGTGTCTCGAGTGTTTTAATGTCGTAGTTGAGAAGGAATGCAGCCATGATAAGCTTGAGCTCGTGAGCAACAAAGAACCTGCCAGGACTTCGCAATGTTAGCTTCAGATTCTCACAGATATCCGTGAGACTTACCAGGCATGTCGGCCGTGACCAAAAGCCAAGTGAGCATCACTAGTTGTCACCATTCCCAATCCTCTTATCTTCTTAGCTTCGTCCTCCCTTTCTTGCTTCTCCTCAGCCGACTTGGCCTCCCACTCTTCACGGACTCGTGAGTATCGCCAGGGATCATAGCTCATAGCGTCCTCATAAATCTCGTCATCATGGTGTGTTCCTTGCAAGTTGACCGTCACAAATGCCCCGCGCGGCAAAGTCCATCCGTAGTCAGGGTGATGCAGACCTTCTGGTGCAATAACTTGTCGCTCGATGAGGTTGGCGGCAAAGTTACTTACACGCTGGGATTCGCGGATGGATGAGTCGACGCGTACGAGAGAAGAAAGTGCCTGTTTCGTCCAGTGGCCTTCAGACGGTTTGTGTTCAAGGATCTCGTTGCGCAGTGTTTCAAGAACAGATGGTGGAGAAGACAGAAAATCCAGCATCCAAGATTGGCCTGTCAAGACGGTTGTGTGGATAGCAGCAAAGTTGATTGGTAAGAGCCGCTTAGAGATGACAATGGGATTGAGCTCAAAAGGCTTCTTCTCTGCCATCGCAAGACGAATATCCCAAGTTATAAAGTCCTCTGGAGGCGTGTAGTTCTTCATCTCAGGGTCGCCAGCCTCCTGACGCTGCATATCTTTCAAGCGCTGTTCAATGATCGGCAGTAAGACACGAGATGCTTTGCGCCAATGGAGATAGTTTGGAATGGTGATCAAACGGCCAATAATCGGATGGAGAACTTGCGGAAATCCATGTAGCAAGAAGCTGTTCATTACGACGTTGTCAGTGAAGCTCACCATCGGCTTCAAGATGTCAGGATCTTGACATGCCGGGTTGCCAACGAGAAGACGGTTTGTAACGCGCGGGACGATCGCAAGCCAAAGATCCCAGAGATTGACCTTTGTGTAGCCTTCACCATCGACATTTTTGGGGTCTTTCTCAGCAGCTGCTTTCATCATGGTCTCTAGTGCATGCTCAACAGCACCGTCGACTTCGTCTTCGACCGCTGGTATTGCTGATGACAAGTTACGGGCGAGATACTTGTGCATGACGCGATTCGCAAAGGGCTCCGCAGCGAGATCTTTTCCGAGGAAGTTATACTCTGTGTAGAGGATCTTGTCGTGGGCGTGGGATGCTGAGAGGATTCGATCGGGCTGATCCATCATCCAGGCGATTTGTGAACGGGGAAGGATGACGTCTGGAGGTCGCGAGATAGGCGCTGGAGCAATAAATGGAAGGCCATTCTTGCCATACTATTACTCTTAGAAAAGGGGTAGTGGTAGCGTGGGTTAGAGGTGTTACCTTTTCGTAGCCTTCGCCAATCCAGGCTTGGTGTTGAGTGAAGTAGGCGAGACTATTCCTGACTCTAGAGAACCATTTCTCTGAACTGTGTCCAAGAACTGGAATTTCAGAGGGATAACGCGGTTGAGTGAGCAGATCGACAATGAACGATACGAGCAAGAAGAGAGAGCCGAAGAGCAAGACACGAGTGAAGGTGACTTCGGTCAATATGTCGCCCAGGACAGTCATGATGAGGCTTCTCCAGAGAAGATCAGATCAATTGATAGGAATATTTACACAAGAACAACAGGAAGAGAACAAAGAGGCACAGCCAGGCTACCTAGATAAACCCATCTCTCCTTAGCCAAGCGCCACTTCTTATCAACTCAGCTGAAGAGCTAATAGTAATGCTATCATGTTGATAAGTCAATTGTCATCCCGAGGTACTTCCCCATGAAGCTACTGAAGCAGCTAGGTCCGTGTTTTTTCCTTGGAATGCATCATGTTAGTTTGAGACATGTCTTGTCCGTCTCAGGCCCCGGGATGGATGACGCGAGGAATTGAGTGATTGGTTGGCATATGCGCTAAGCTTTCGATTTACAGGGGGAGGTTCCAGCCGCGGGGGGCACTATTCTATTTTAGCATCAGAATCTCATGATCCCAATCCAATGCTACGGCAAATCTCTTGTCCTTAACTCAAACATTATGTTCAGACGATAGACTCTCCATGGTATCGAGTCTCTTTCTCCCCGATCCTCCCATCTTGACCAGCTCAAGTCCATTCGTGATACTTGCCTCTCCCCTGATCAGGAGTCCGATCTCGCCAGGATGGAACCAATTCATCCATACCAACACCAGCAGCATCAGCATACCGTCAAACACAAATACCCAAACCTCGCTGCGCATCAAGTGCCCATCATTTCCTTCGATGAACTCAACCACCCTGAACAAACTCCTCACCCAGATCAGAACTCCTGTGACGTAGAGTGTCGTGAGATATGTCTGCCACCTTACGCGAGATTCCAAGGATTTCGGGGTGGGGTCTCGATGCATTCGAATGTGGAACACCGCGCTTACGAGGATGAAACAACCGAAGAAGAAGAGCTGAACGAAAAGACCCCCAACGATGATTTTTTCGCCCATTTTGCTAAGATCTGCAATGGCCATGAGACCACCACCTGAAAAGTCAGCATTTCTATCAATTCATTCACACAAAGACGAGCCTCATACCTGATGATTGAAGCATAAACGACGCGACATCTCCAAATACAAATATCTTGGTGAGCCACTTCCGTCTGATCAACGAGTGGTGTTCACCCTCCGTCAAGAGGATAATTCTTCCCAAGATCATATAAATCGACGCTGCAAAGAGCGCAGGCGCAATGAGAATCAAGACACTCTGCATGATGTAGGGTCCCATCGTCCAGCATCCCGGCTCTTCATTGGTATTCAAAACCCGCCCGATATATCCGATAACCTCGCCTGGGTACCCTTGGTTAGTTCGGTGTCCCTGTTCCAATTGAAATGCGGGCAAAACGTACAGACTCCGCCCAAAACTAATGGGATTAAATACCACGTTTTTGTTCGCCAGAGTTGGAAGACATGGAGGAGCGTCGTTATAGCGAAGAGAACTACAAACACAATGTTTGCCTCTTTTGACGGCACAAATCGATAGAATGCCCAAACGGCATCCTTGTAGTTGGGGTTGCAGTCCATTTTAACCACTCGACTAGTGTTTTCGATGTACAGTCAAAGTTTAGATAAAGTTTGAAAGATAAAATAAGAAGGGCTAGGGAAGGACAGAAAAAGAACAGGTAGGTTTTCAACACAAAGAAACAAACCTGCCGAGAACCACTCTCAACCGCTGAACAATGTTTATTTTTCGTACCGTCAAAGGAAACAGGACGTCTTCTTTATAACATATGTTTCTACCATCTAATTTACTCCCTTCGCACAGCCTTGGCCATCCTCGTACATCTGATAAACCTCCGAACACTTTGCGAGTACTCGCGAATATCCATTCTTGTCCCGAAGAAGCTCGAGTCTCATCATGCTTTGCTTCACATTGGTCAATCTGCCACTAACGGGAGCCTCAACGTCCCGACGACAAGGATGCCGACATACTCTCCTCTCCTAAAACAACCCTAGCGGCTCCGAGTACGCGTATAGAAGGCTGTTTCCGCGTACTCGTCATTTGCCTCGCTCTATATTCTCCCGAGTCCATGTGAAAAGAGGTGTCTCTAAGCTGGTCTTCTCCTGTCTCTCATTTTTCTCTTCGCTTGACGTTTGTTCGTGATACGAACCCGCGGGTTTACAAACCAATCATACAATGTCTTCTCGAAGGACTCATACCAAATCTCGGACTGGCTGTATAAACTGTAAGAAGCGTAAAGTCAAGGTTCGTAAACTAATAACGCCCTTTCCGAGCAGGAGTCCTAAGCTTCTCCATAACCGTTCTCTGTGTCTAACCAAAGTAGTGTGATGAGGCTCGACCATCATGTTTCCACTGCACAAGACATGGCGTAACATGCAGTCTCGCGTCACAACCTTTAACCAATCTAGGCATCTCTTCAATTGAAGGCAGCAGTGACAGTCGCTCATCATATTTTCCCAATTTGAGTCCCTCAGATTCTACCCCAGCTCCAACTCTGAGCTCCTTAGACAGCCATCATCTAGTCAACTCCCCTGATCCCTTTGGCAGCTACAGTCACCCTAGTCCCACACAGCAGATCGCTCCCTTCCCTCCACATGAACTCTGGGCCCGCGATTGTGAGCTTATGCATCACTACTGCACAGTAACCGCGGATACATTGTGCGTCCGCAAAGATCTGGCATACGTCTGGGGCGTCGCCATTCCAAGATTAGGTTATCAAGACCCTTTCGTCATGCATGGAATCCTTGCCATTTCCGCAGCCCACAAGGCCTATCTGGTGCCAGATAATCGCAAGACCTATCTGCCATTGGCTGACTATCATCAAACTCTTGGCTCCGAGGGCTATCGTCGTTACCTCCAGCACTATAACATGACCAATTGGATGCCTGTTTTTGGCTTTGCATCTCTTGTTGTGCTGCATATGTTGACGCTACCCACCCGGATGAATAACTGTGTACTGGAAGATCCCATCACAAATCTCATCGAACTTGCTGGGTTGCTAAGGGGTATCAAGACAACACTAGAACCAGCAATGGGGCGGATAGTCAAAACAGAATTCGCTCCTGTCGTCTTCGGAATCTGGGGTCTTGACTCTGACGATGAGGCAGAACGGTATCTATGCCCGAGGCTGTCATCTTACCTTGGAAGAAGCTGACCCAACCCATAGATGTCCCTCTCTCGAGAACTCGTCTCTACCCACAGATACATGGACCGCGTTGCAAAGGCTTCGAGCCTTCCAAGAAGCTGATATCCCTGCTAGCGGCTTGCAACATTACACATCAGCTGTTGAAGGTCTGGAAACCTCTGCGAGATTATTTGCCGCTGCTGGGTTACATACAGAGGTCGCAGCGGCACACTTTTGGCTATACATTATTGATGACAGTATACTCATCGACTTAGCTGCACAAAGGCCACATGCTCTTCTTCTCTTCGCACATTACCTTGTGCACTGGGCAGTATTTGAGAAAGGCTTCTGGTTCACGAGGGGTTGGTCTCGACAGGTGATGGCCAAGTTAGAAGAAGGCTTAAGTGGCAGGCCGAATTTCTTAGGAATGATGCAGTGGCCTAAACAGATGGTCGCTGAAGCTGTTGTATAGGCACGGGTGCCGTTACTACCAGCATAAAGCGTTGTATTCTGTCCGGAATGAAGCATGGTAATCTTTGCTCGAAACATGAATTGCTTAATTGGAATTTTATAGAATGTACAGTCGATCACAGCTCCGATTCATTGACTGTATACTCGTTGCTCGTAGATATAAGCTGGAACGATCCCCAAGTACCCTTGTCCATGTAATCAACCATATGCCAATACGCATCCTGGCGACCAATTGAGGCCTCGTCTGATAATGTCAGGGGCAACGTTTCTTCAGGAGTTTGGCGCGTTTGTTGCCTGTTACTGCCATTTTCACTTACGGAAGTATCAGAAATGGTACGTTTGCGGCGGCAAGAAACAGGTCCTAGCGAATTGGATGAGTTATTTATCAGTGGTTCCGGATGAATGTGGTTCTCTTGCTGCACGTCCTCTGCTTGCTCGATGGTAGGGACTACGAGCGATTGTTGAGTAGAGTTTTCGGATGGGGCTTCCAGGTTCTCCTCTGGGCATTCCGCTTCCGAGACAATGCGCCCATGACGAATACTCGCTTGCGTATCCAATAAGGGGCTCACGAATCGATTGTTTATATTGATAGGGCGTTTCTGACCTGCACCCTGCGACTCACGGACCGGTGAGCTTGGAACGGAGTTGGATCCGATCGTTGTCTGGCTGCCATGTTGCTGATGCCCGTCATCTGATGTGTGTGTGGCAGCAAAATCCTGCATCACCAAATCATGTTCAAACAATTCACCGGAACATGATGGCCCAAACATGCCCCCAATGGTGATCCCTTCCATGTATCAGCTAAAGACGCGTAGGTCCATATGCATTACTTACCATTCTTTAGCCACGCAGCGTTATTGACAGTGCATGGCCACACGTCTAGTGGCCGGAAAGCTTCGACGAAGTGGCGGAGTTCTGGTAACGACGAATGCCTCGAATATGGAAAGTAGATCGTTCTTGGGAGACTGCATTCGTCGCGCTGCTTCTGGTTTTTGGGATTCTTTCTCACTTTCTCCACCAGCATCATGATAACTTCTTCGGCAGAGTGAGCGTCCAAGGAGTTGATGTCCCAGTCCAGTGGAATGTTGCGACCGGTGGAGGCTATCTTCTCCAAGGTCCCTTCGAGTATATCCGACGTGTCGGTTGAAGAGATAGATGAGGAGAGGAACCTTGGGTTCGTGATCAGCATGCCTCTCGCAAAAGTGATACAATGTACAAACGTATTGAACAGGGTGGCCAAGCTAGCTTGGTCCAGAAACTCCAACTCGGCTTCTCGTTGAAGATCAACTCCGCCACCGCCAACACCAACTTCGGCCAAGTCCTCTCCTGTAGGCAAGTGCGCAACGATCGGTTGAATAGATATAGTGGTAGGTCTTTGAGCCACTTCGCATAAGTTTCCCTTTTCACAACTGTGTAAGCGGACATTTTCTTCTGACGTTAAGCACCCTGGATGTGGCGTGTTGCCACACATGTGGCCAGTCAGAGCCGGCGATTCTGCAATCAGATGAATGTCTGTGTCAAATCTCGAGTCAGCGGTTTTTGATTTGAGCGAACCATAGATTCGGAGCTTGTAATCGTCGATATGAATCTGCTAATATCAGTGACCAGAGTTCGCCGTCCTGTGAGATCATTCTAACTGACTTTAGATTTTAAAGCCTTAGATAAGGCGAGCCAGACGTCTTCATATCCGTAAGTCCAGGCTTGTAAGTGGAAGATGGTATCACTAGGGTATTGGGAAACCTTTCGCAACAATTCAGCGATACCTTCGGCTTTTGTCTGGAAAGGCACATTCTCAGTGAAAGATGTGTCAAGATAGATCTTGTCCAGTGTCTTGATTCCAGACGTGTATTCGATGAGATTCGGATTTCGGGAAAGAGTATGAACGAACCATGGCTCGCTTCTGATATCTCCGGTATATAAAATTGCTTTATTATCTCCTTCGACCACTTGATTCGGTCAGAAACAGTAAAGGTTATTTTGGGTGTCAACCTACAGAACATCACCGCCCCAGGACAATGATTGGCGTCAAAAAGAGTTACCTGGATCTCGCGGCCTGGGCAAAGCTCGATCAATGTAGGCGTTTCCAAAGGCAATGGTTTCTATTCCCTTCAGTATAGGTCATGGAAATAGAGAGTATACATACCAAGACTTTGCGGAGATGCTTGAAGGTTTGCTGTCTTGCTTCTAGAACCCCCTTGGCATAGTTGATACGACAAGGATATCGTTCAAGACGAAGAAGGATCTCTTTAGTTGCTGCTGAGCAGTAGACACTGGAATTAAAGTTAGTAGAATGTTCAAACCAATGTTGGAGACGTACAATGGAGATCGCAGGCTTTCGATTCCAGCCAAGTGGTCGCTGTGAACATGACTTAGGAAACAAGCAAGTGGCGGTTGTGCACCGGCATTGCGCCGGAAGAAGTCAACTGGAATTTTGTAAGAACATGCTAACCATTTCTCGGAGATTAACTGACTTCTAATATCTGGGAATTCGGATATGATGCCGTCGAAAGTTGACATTATTGACACTTAGACGCGAACAGCAGGTTGGCGGACAGCAGGTTGGCTAAAGTGGAACACCCAGAATAAGAGAGACGTTCAAGGAACTTGGACGTAATAGGAGCTTTGTATCATTCATCCGCCTGATCGTTCAAATACAGATCAGCCTCGGGAATTGTTGGCGTGGGTAAGAATCTCATGGTGAAGAGTGTTGAGAAGTTGTGAAAAGAAGAAGGCAAAGGTCAGGGTGAATCATGGAGCAGTCGCACTGTCCGTTCTTTCGTCCCAGTGGCACACTTAACACAGTGCACCCCTACCTGCCTGACCAATGCTCCGTGCCTGCCTAAAACTAAAACACCACGCGCAACCACATCGCAACCGCGTCTCAACCTTCTCCTCCCTTCCTCACCAGATTCTCATGGTCTACATGCAGTAATAGCCCGGTTTCCACCCACTCTGTTAGCTAGTGCTTCCATTATCCATCATCAGCTCGATATACGATAACGTACTCCAGGCGCGATGTACTTATCACCAGAAACATAGAGCTCCGGCTATAGTCCTCTTCCCATAGGTGATAGGTACATACGACCATAGGTAGTGGAAAATACGGGATCCCGTCTGCTCTCCCATAGTCAAGCCACTAACCGGCGGATTAGTAGTTGGGTCGGTGACGACCAGCGAATCCCCGCTGTTGTATGTTTTGTCTTTTTATCCTAGAATCTACCCTTACTGTTGTTATCCGAGTCGTACTCACATCATTAAATTTTGGTTTGTGTGGTGGTTAAGTGTTGTGGTTATGACGAACCTCATACGAGATACCTAAGAAATGACTTGTGAAGCTTTTGTTATCGATACATGGACCTGGACTTTCACGAGCGAATCCGTCACTAACACTGCCATCCAAAGTCGAGCCTACACCGTTAGCTATTTCCTCCATGCCGCAATGGCTGGTAAACGAGATTCAATATTCAATCAGTTCCCAGCCAGTTGAACAGTACGCCGGAAGGAACATACAGGTAACATGAAATCAAAAAGACTGTCTCTCCAAGTTCTGCGTGTGTGATGGTTTGGAACTGAACCTTAAGCTTCTTATATGAGACTTTGCGACATCTGTTTGAACTACAAGCTTAAGAGTCTTCTCCATTCGTCATCTATCTCATCAAGTTTCATGGACTGGACTCTCCTCTTCATTAATCGTCGTAGTCAATCATTCCGCAACCGCAGTATGCAGCAACAGACCACCACTACCAGCAGTGATATCCAGCTTCACTCCTTGAGCGACGAAATACACGTGGCCATCGGATAGCTCAAACGACTGATCGTTTGCCTTGATATTTGCGCTTCCACGTGTAGCAAGCATAATCTTGGGACCACCTTCACTCAATGCCTCGCGCTCACCAGATTTCAAGTCAGTCGCAAGCACGTTGAACTCGCTGGTGGGGGGCTTGAAAAGCTGGGTCTTGCCCTCCTTACTTCCAGGATAAGTTTCTGGCTGCAGTGTCGTTTGTGACTTGGTCGTGGGCTCCCAGTTAAGCACTGAGCAGAACTCATCGACATTGTCTCGCTCGGCCTTGGGGCAGAATCCAGTGTTGAGAACATTGTCAGAACGTGCCATACATTCAATAATATCACCCTGGATATAGGCATGAATTCCTCCTGCTGGAATGTAGATGACCTCGCCCGGTTGGAGTAGCATGTAGTTCATACATAACAGTCCGACCAGATTACCAGGGTCGTTTGCAGGGAAACTCTTCTCGAGTTTCTTGGCAACCTGTGGAATGGCTGAATTAAGTCCCGTAAAGGCAGAGTCTGGGAGCTCTCGGATTGCCTGAAAAGCCTTCTTGATGTCCTCGTCAGATGATGTCAAAATAGTTTTGACAACCTGTTTCAACCCTTCTTGACTGAGCTTCTCATCCGCGACAGTTGCGCCACCAGCGACAAGGAAGTGTCTTAAGGGCTTCTGGCGTAAGATATCCACGATAGCCTCAACAGGTTTGAAGCCGCAAAAGGCCTCAAACTCTGACAATGCGAGGGCGATTTCTGGCTTGTGGTTGCCATCCGTGAATGAGTCTGGGTCCTCCTTGTGCTTCTTACTCGAAAATTCCTTGTTAGGGTGAACCTGCAGTGGCAATGCCTTCGCGATAGACAGAACCTTGGGAAGGTATGGAAGTTTGCTGTGTCCAAACTTCGAAGTGATTTTCTCCCCCAATAGTTCCTTAGGGTATCGGTCCAGAACGTCTTGGAGATCTTCGCCCGTGCTAACAACATAGGATGGCAACACGGGGTATGTGCCCATCCACATCTCAGCATATGGCTTGTCCTCATCAATCTTGAAGTTCTTCTTTCCATCGCCATCCCATCCCGGCGTCTTTTCACAGAATCGTGCAGATAGAGAGTTGGAACCTTGTTTACCCCATGGATATTGGTTGCAGCCGCAACGGAGCTGATAGAAGGGAGCTGCTGGTGTCGACATTTTGAGATTCAATAAAAAGAAGTGTGATTTGTCTTCAGGATGAGTGACAGTGGGCTATTAAACAGTAGAAATTCTCATTGATATATGGCCACTCGCGGCTGATATAATGTTGAGCTCCATCAGCCAAATCCAGCGTCATTTTGTCATCACTATCGTTGACGTCAGGCAACAATGATAATTTGAATCAAGGTCATAATGTGGTACATGCAAAGCGATGTTCTCGATAGACCCAGTATAATTACATCACTTATTAGTCCCTCATTCAGTAGAGATACGTACATCTTCGCAAGAGACTTGGCACGTGAGCCGAGAGAAGATGAAGGCTTTCCAATCCGGCCGGACGTTGGCCTCCGGGTACGGCCCGTTTTTTTATGCTTGCGCCGAAAGTACCGGGCTGCTTCATGGACGTCACAGGGCTACATAAAAGACATCTCAGCGTCCACATATGCTGTCTATCCACCTACCTAGGCTATGGTCTCTGCTAAATCCGACTCTCGCAGAGTCAGCGTCTCAATCGTTGTATTACATATACCATCCTAATGCAACCTTACCCTAGAGACCGAACGCAGGATGAATTTTCTCAGATGTGAACGATTTATTGAGGGGCTTGTTATTATCGATGTAGTAATCACTTATTAAATAGCCGCCTTGTACTTAAATAAGAGTTTCGACCATTAGTTGGCAAATACATTATGAGGGATGAGACCATGTTACGTATCACCAATGAATGCACTGGCCAGGACATGACTGTGAGCATGGGAAATCATTGTAAGAAAAGTAACTGAAAACCCCTCGGTAAGCTTTTTCAAAGAAGTCATCTACACCGCGAACCACTCTTGTGTAGAGAACGTGAATAGTGGGTACTGACTTGCCGGCAATAATCTATCGTCGGCAGTCATACTCTTCATTTGGGTGACCAACAGGTGGATCCGATGATGTTCAGATCAGTCTTGCGATCAAGAAATGTAAGCCGTCGGCTATTTTACTAGAAGAGTGATCAGCCCCGTCGTCAATAGCACCCGACACATCGAGGTAGTTTGCGGTGTGACCAGTGAACCCTGGGGCTAGCTTGAGATGGTCTGATGTAACTCTGCCCAACTAGAGTTCACGTATCTGACCATCTCGTACTGTATGTAATGTATTTTCACCTCTACTATAACCTCAGGATGCCGATACATAGACGTCCTATGTATACCACTTAGTTTATAGACCGCTGACACGGTTGGTCATATCTCGAGCTCGTGGCGCATGGTTTGGAATAGTTAGAGATGGGGTCGCATAATAGGCCGCGGCGACCCTTTGAGAGGGATCAAGACCCCTGCAGAAGCGGGCCGCTCATTGCTACGGATTGGGGCGGGATTCCTTGTTGGTTTTGTGAAGAACTGACCAATGGTAGATAGAACGAGCGTTCCTGGCTAGGATGAGGCCAGCGTCACTTGCATTAGCCCCGAGTCATCAGACGAGGGTCTTTTTGTATGAGAGTGATATTGAGTTGAGCAACTCGATGATGGTCTAGCTGCAACATTGATAGTTCGGCAGACCATTAGGATGTTCTCTACCTATCAATGAATGTGAGCCTGAACATGTGACATGCTTCATGCATGGACTAGGTACGAAGCAAACATGACCATCGCTTCTGTTGGGTTGTGATTAGATGTGATTGAGACGATTAGGGAGCCCCGACCGCTGACCCCAAGCAAGATAACTAGCATATATTCCATTTTATTGATCAAAGAAAGTGTGACGGTTGGAAGGAAAAAATGTCTTGGCGTACATGATAATGATGAGGCTATATTTTGGCTTGACTGTCGAACGAATCGCCCTGCAGGCCTGAGTCGAGATCACCGGAAACTATCTAGAAAGTGATATGAAGATTGACGGCGATTGCCCAGAGAAACAATCTGGCTAGTCCCATGCATTGAAAACTGTGATGCCTAGGGCATTCATCAGCTCGTAGTACGCATTTGACGAAGCTAGGTATCAACAGGCAGCTGTGACTCGCATCTCTCCACGTAAGTAATAACGCGGCCCATGAATGTTATCACGAACCGAACTCAACATTATTATCGGTCTGTGATAGTGTCGGATTAAAGTGAAAAGGACAATATGGCGGCGGTTAATCATTGAGGCTTAGACAAGCCAGGAATAGTCGAGCCACAAGATACGGGACGAGAATTGGTTTACAAGGCGCTTTTGCAACGTTACTGGCTGTTGATATTGGGCCTAAGATGGCCCATCAGGCGGTTGTTGATGCGGGTTGGCACTAAAAGCTCATGTTCTGGGGTGCTTGAGTGGAGATATATGCCGCGATGAGACGGCGACGGGGGTTATCATGAGCCAGTGGTGATGGAAGATGACTATCTGTTGCAGGCATTGAATATTGTAGTATGCATGAATTAAGCGTGGGCGTTCCATACAGTACCTATTGTTACAATTGATGACGGGGAGTCAATAATGTTCCGTAGGCGCAGCACAGAAGGTTCTGTAATGTCCGCTGAGGTGAGGTCGGGTCCATGGTCTCCAAAATCAGAAGGTGCTGGCCCAGCTCCAAGTCCTTCTGTCCAGATTTAGCCGTCTCTAGAGCTACCTTACTGTACATGCCACGGGTCTAGACTTTTACCCGTCTCATCAGCTGCGGCACTCCAGTGTAGACTGCGGCGTTTATTGCCCTCATCTAAATGTGACAAAACATTGTTCCTGGGCCTACCTCATGTCTTAGGTACCCTTACCGCGCTTCGACGGCCCCCTGGACCTATTTCGTCACCGCTGTACGCCAACTGGGCCTGACGGACCCCGCTCTCCATTAACCTCAACCTCGACTCAACCTTCGACTCAACTTAAACGAAGACACGTCTCTGTTCGTCCCTCATAATCTCTGTGGGACGATTTACTATCGAGTGGTGTGTCTTCTTGCAGCTTTCGCTGACTGATTTCCTCTCGACACCACCCCTCGACGGCCCCTGTCAACATTGCATCCCAGCTGCATCCCCCTCGAGCTTATTTGACTCTGCGGTCTCTCTAGCTCTTGGCCGGCTTCGTACTGTAGCTGTCCCCGCTACCGCCCCCAAACCATCCTCTTACGACCCGCCTCTTACTCCCGTTCTTACCACGCACTTCGAACCGTATACATAGATCGGGTCGCATTGCAAGCGGCCAGCCGGCTATCGTCCTCAATATCCAGCGACTTGATCTGTCTCTTCCTCAGCCTTGTCATTCCACCCGGCATCTCCTGCAACCCCTAGCTGCATCTGTGCGACCGCCAACTTGGAGCTCCAGCAGACATCTCCACGCTCAGCTGCATATTGACCACATACCTTTCTTCTCGCTCACCTCGATCCGTAGTCCTATCCGATCGCGCCACTACGCTATTCGCCCTTTAGCTGTTGCCTGCCATGGCACAGTCTCCCATGATCTCGGTGCCCCTCAAGGCTACCAACGAGATTGACTGGATTGAGCCTTTGAAGGGCTATATCCGTGATACTTATGGCGATGATCCAGAACGCTATGCAGAGGAGTGCGCGACACTGAATCGATTGAGACAAGATGTGCGGGGCGCTGGGAAGGATAGCACTTCTGGACGAGATATGCTTTATCGCTACTATGGGCAGCTTGAGCTTCTTGACCTACGATTTCCTGTTGATGAGCAGCACATCAAGATATCCTTTACATGGTTCGTTTCCCCGAGGTCGAGTTCGACCGGATGGTGTGCTGCACCTTTTGACACCTGCTGATTTTCTATAATCAGGTTCGACGCATTCACACACAAATCTACCGCGCAATATTCACTCGCCTTCGAGAAAGCCTCTATCATCTTCAACATTTCTGCTGTTCTTTCCTGTCACGCTGCTGCTCAAGACCGCGCCGAGGAGTCCGCCCTCAAGACTGCCTACCACAACTTTCAGGCTTCAGCTGGCATGTTCACTTACATCAACGAGAACTTCCTCCATGCGCCATCATCCGACCTTAGTAGAGAGACTGTCAAGGCACTGATTCATATCATGCTGGCACAAGCTCAGGAAGTATTCCTTGAAAAGCAAATTGCTGATAAGAAAAAGATTGGGTTGCTCGCAAAGTTGGCTGCCCAGGCTGGCTACCTATATGGCCAGGCCCTTGAAGGTGTCCAGGAGAATGTGAACAAGGCTATTTTTGAGAAAGTGTGGCTGTTGATGATACAGGTAGATTCACCCGTTGCCATCCAACATGGTTGATTCTTGATGTTGTTCGCTAACGGCACCAGATCAAAACCAACCTGCTAAACTCTATGGCACAATACTATCAAGCATTAGCGGATGACGAGGCTAATCAGCATGGTATCGCTGCTGGAAGACTGCAAGTTGCTGAGGCACAAGCAAAGGAAGCCGAGCGCATTGCTAGGAACTTTCCCAGCTCGGTTCCCATGAGCTCGAACCTGAGTGCCGACTGTGGAGGATTTCTTCAGGAAATTACGAAAAGACATCACTCGACAGTGCAAACTCAGCTGCAAAGTGCTTTGAGGGATAATGACTATGTGTACCATCAAGAAGTGCCCGCCGAGGCCAGCCTGGAAGCCGTCGCCAAGCTGCCAGCCGCGAAGCCAATTCCTGTCAGCGAGCTATATGCTGGTCAAGACATTCAACGTATCACTGGGCCTGACCTTTTCGCTAAAATTGTGCCGTTTGCTGTTACGGAGTCTGCCAGCTTATACGATGAAGAGAAAGCCAAGCTTGTACGAGCTGAGGCAGAACGGGTGGAAACGGCCAATGATGAAATGGCAGCCAGTCTGGATTACTTGAGGCTGCCAGGAGCATTGCAAGTCCTTAAGGGTGGATTCGACCAGGATATCCTGCCTGACGAGGACTTCCGGCAGTGGTGCGCTGATGTATCTGACCAAGAGAACCCGGTAACCTTGTTCGATTCGCTCCGGTCCGAGAAGGATTCCATCCTCATGGTTCTGGATAAGAGCACGAAGCAACTCGATATGGAGGAAGGTGTATGTGAAAAAATGCGATCCAAGTATGAAAACGACTGGACACAGCAGCCAAGCTCGAGACTCACAACGACATTACGGGGCGATATTCGCCATTACCGTGAGGCTTTAGATGAGGCATCAAGGAGTGACAACCAGCTAGCGGGTAAACTTCGACACAACGAAATGGATTTTGATGAAATGCGACGGGCTGCTCAGTCAGGAGAAGTCGACCAGCTGTTCCAACGTGCCGTTGCACAAGCGCGAGCAAGGGGAAGTAACGCAACAAGCCCGGCTGGCATCGAGCCGAATCTTTTGGATGACGATTTTGAAGAGGGTCCCAGTGTTGTGGATCAGATTAACAGAGTCGAGGATATTCTCAAGAAACTCAACCTTATCAAGCGAGAACGAAACCAGGTGCTGAAGGATTTGAAGGAAAAGGTAAGTAAAGTCACTAGTATTCAATCAGAAGCCTGACTAACATTGCTAGGCTCACAACGACGATATTTCCCAGATTCTTATATTGAATAAGAAGTCTATATCTAATTACGAGACGCAGCTTTTTGAGCAAGAGCTGGAAAAGTTCCGGCCTCATCAAAACCGACTTTTGCAAGCCAATCACAAGCAGTCGGCTTTGATGAAGGAGCTCACGAACACATTCAACAGATTATTGCAGGATAAGCGAGTTCAATCGGAACAAAGCAAATATGAGGCAATCCAGCGGCAGCGATCATCAGTCATCAACCGATATAAGCGCGCATACCAGGAATTCCTGGACCTTGTCGCAGGCTTACAGAGCGCCAAAAACTGGTATACTGAAATGCGCGAGACAGTAGAGAGCTTGGAGAAGAACGTTGACAGCTTTGTCAATAACCGTAGATCCGAGGGCGCGCAGCTACTCAACCAAATTGAGCAGGAGCGGTCGTCGAGCAAGAACTCGCAGGCCGAGATGGAGCGAGAGAGACTCAGGGGTCTCATGGACCGAATGTCGATGGACCCTTCCAAGTCGTCGCCACAGCCTCCGACGCAAAACCGGCCAACACCTCCCTCGCAGTATCAACAGGGACAGAATCCTCGATATCCACAAACCAATTACCAAGGCCAGTATCAGGCGCCGAACTCACCTCCGGTGCAGCAACAGACCCTGGCTCAACAACAAGCATACCAAAACTTTTCTCCGCCCCCAACAACACAATCGTTCGGACCTCCTCCTATCAACACTTTAGTGCAGCCTACATATAATCCAAGTCAGTATGGACGCACACCGGGACCTACGTCGCCGCCTCCGAATCAAACGTCGTTCAACATCGGAGGCTACCGGGGCCCTGCATCACCGCCTCCTAACCAGACAACGTTCGGACAAACTCAATCATTCGGAGGGTACGGAGCTTCAGCTACACCGCAGACACAGGGAGGCTATGTGCCACCTGGATTCGTGCCACCTCCGCCACCTCCTGGGCCACCACCGCTTGGACCTCAACAGACATTTCATTATGGGAATCAACCTAACAGCGCGCACCCAAACAGCGCTTATCCACAGAGTGCGCATCCTCAATCAGCAGCCCCTCAACAACAGCAGCAAAATGATCCCTGGGCAGGGCTGAATGCATGGAAGTAATTAGGAGGTGAAAGCGAGTCGTCGGGTTTGGGGGCTGGCCGTGTGGGCATCCTCTTCAAACGATATAAGAGGCTGGGGGTGACATAGTAGTAAATAGACGACTACTATGCTTGCCGATGAATTTTGAGATACGTTTGGCTCTGATGCATTCGTCTGACCTCAAGAGAAGGGATACGGCGATGAAAGGAAAAGCAATGATGTTCAGGCATTGCAGCTATGAGAGCTGAGCGGAAGAATACGATATAGAGAAGAAATGCCAACAATATTTGTTTCATCTTGTAACTAAGGTTATCTGAGCTTAGGCTCGCCACACTTTAAACCGAGGTTGTGGTTGCGGTGTAGTGAGGCTAAAAAGCCGCCCGCCCGCCCCCCAGGC
>JAAOAK010000638.1:0-16362 GCA_013396175.1 Fusarium denticulatum
GGGAGGGAGGGCCTATATAGGCGGAAAAGTGTATATACAATTTGCTACAATCGGAGTTCTTTTTGGTACCATTATCAACTGTCCTCCAAAACGCATCTTCTGTGATATGTGTGATCTTTGAAGCTGTTGTTCTATGAAGTCCTTTGCACTGTAGTAGTCTTTGTACGGCGCTGATTGCTATTCTGCATGAAATGCGTATCACCAAATTGGTTTACAGCAGATTAGTTTGATATTTACCACTTTGTTGGTAGCTTGGCTTTACAGGGGGCACGTATTTCGTTTTCAGTGGGTTACAGTGGGTGCCTGGGCAGTGATATTGCCTTTGTACCTGTGAGGTGCAGAGCTCAGATAATGCATATGACCTCATCACGCTTCTCCCAGCTTGAACACTCCCCATTATCTCCCCAACACCAGCAGTAGACACCCCTGAAATTGGTACGCTAGAACCACTGGGCTATAAGGTACTGTCCATTTTGTTTCCAAATTATCTGCCATCACTTTGCTGTGATATTACGCGAGGCCTGGGACCCCTTTTCCCACAGATTCATCATCCAAAATTTAACGCCGAAGCACGAGCTACACGGGTAAACCTTTCCCGACTTCGTTCCAGCAAGTCGTCCCCAAACACAGTTTTCTTCCTTCCCACTCCCCTCCCATCTTCACTCTCACTTCATCTTCACCTCACAACTTTAGGCCCACGACATCTCCCTGGCCATCTCTACTGACATCTACTTTGTCACAGACGGAGTATTTGGGAGCATTCTCCTCTGCGGAGTTGGGCCGCACCGACCTTCTATCCGCATGGTCGGTCCCTCCTCCAAGCCCTAACCAAACCCAGGGCGGTCCTTCGTTTCCGTTGCTCTCTTGACACTTGAAATCTACAAATCACCAACAAGCCATAAGCCCTTCTGCCTCGAATCGAGGGGAAGGCGTTCGCATGGGTAAGTTACTACCACTGTTTCTAAGCTTCGTTGTTTCGCTTGCGGACCTCATCGTCTCCTGTACAAAAAACAACTCACTGACTATCTTGTGTTCTTCGCAGCCCTGGCATTGGCCGCTTCCACGCTTAGGCCACGATAAGATTTTCTCCTGCGTGCTACATCACTCTAGCGTTTGGTCCTCCTTCAAAAGTATGTTTGCCTGCTTATTCTCCTCCATCTCCATCTGCATATCATGAGCGTAGCGTGTCATCATTTCTTTTCCCTCGAGAGCAAACGTCACGAAGCCTCACCTGCACCTTAGCTCCTCTGTCTTTACTCTTGCAGCTGGTCCATCAAGGTGTCTTGAACAGCGCTGAGTGGAAGATGCCAGTTTCATGCTTTTTCAATCTCCGCGCACTCTGAAATCTATCTCGCCTCCTTGCAAATATCCGGCTGCTTAAGCGTTGTGGCCTGTTGGCAAAGTCTGCTTTTCTTCTTTATGCCTACCGGTCTGGTTTCCAATCATTCACTCGCCAAGCTAACCTTCTTCGATTTCCAGATATCCCTTGCTTCTCTGGATTTTAAGCTCTGAATTCCACGACGGAATGCCCCGTCGCTGGTTTTCCGATCGGCTCCATGATGCCTGGGGGCGCGTGGCGGGTCGCCGTGGACGGCAAAGAGACCAAGGAAGCCAAAGCCCTCAATACTATGCGGGAATCGTGGCTACTCCTGACCAGAGCCCGGATAGGGCCAGCCACCTCCGCCTCCGTCGAGGTGCCTCTGTCCCAGATCTCCTAGCCCGTGCCGCCCTCGGGCGTATTCCCCCACCGCTTCCTCTTGATAGCCAAAGCCTTTGGGACACTCCAACACCTGCCATTTCTCCAGTTCAGCCCCAGTCAAGTGGCGCTATCGGGCTCGGAACGTTCCTTGGGGAGTCGGAAAGAGAAGCATCCCGCTATGATCAGTATTTTATCCCAACAGTTATCATTACGACTCGCAACACGGGGTCCATGGACCAAGGGACTGGAGATCAGCCCTGGATGCTTCCCGGCCAAGTAAGTTTCACTACAAGCCTCGCCTTCACAAAGGATACCCCTTTGATCGTCAAGCCTGTGGTCGGACAAACATGTGTCAGCAATGTGAGCTGACAATGGAAGTAGGATTTCTTCCCTGAAAGTCAGCCACTGGCTCCTAGCCATCTGAGAACCGGATTATTTTCGAGATATGTCCGGCATACACTTCTTCCTACTTACCAAGCTAATTGTGACTTTCTACAGCTCTCAACCTGAACATCGCACGCTTGAGCCATGCGACTGCTGCAGCCCAAAGTTCTTGTTCGGAGACTGGAGGGCCTTGACTCTCGACCCTCTCGCACATACCTTTACTCGTCACGAATCTTTGGCATCGTCCTCTGAGCTTCGCGGCCGAGACGATCTTAAGTCACAAGACAAAGCATTCGCGATCCCCATCAATGTTATGACTAGTCAGCCAGGCTAGGGGCACCTGCTGCAAACATACATTGCCGAAGTTCACAGCGATGTCTTTGCCCTTCTACTGGAGGTTCTCGTCTCCCCGAACGGACTGATCGGCCAAGAGGACGAGCTTAACCTCCCGCTGTTGCTTGCCACATTGTCATTTGCTCTAGACCAAGGCATGACCCGGGAGACTAAGAAGCTCAAGAGAACTATTGATCGATATATCCCCCTCCGCATGTTCCACCACAATCCTCATTCCAACTCACCTCGTCTGGAGTTTGAGTACTACGAGTTCCGTTCCAAGGAAGTCTACCGGGCCTGGCTAGTAGTCTCTAAAGATGAAAGACTCCACGACTACCTCTCTCCCAGTGAGGTGGTGACTCTTTACGTCTACTTAGTGCCTAGTTGGTGTTGGTCCGGCTGCATTCACGACTACGACGATAAGTTCATAGAAGACACAAACACTGCCTGAGCCTATGTCAAGGGCGACCCTGGGAGTCAGTTTGAGCAAGTCTTTCAAAGTTTCTTCAACCGCACACGACTTGGATTGCACTCCTGGACTGGAAGCGATGCCCCCAGTGGTGGAGACCAGATCTCTGTGACCAAGACCGATTCACACGAAGAAGCTCTGCGGCCATTCGGCGATCAACCCCAAGCCCAACCAGACGGCGCTCTCACCCTCTATGGCGCCCCGTTCCAGGGAACTCGGAAGGTACCGCATCAACCCGCCCTCCAGTAAGTGGAGGTGACTTGGAAGAAACCCTTCGGGGATTTCAGGGGGCCCACACCGGGCTCTCGATGCACTTTTCACTGGTGCTGGCCGGGGTTCGAATAACAGCCGAACGGCGATCTTGAGCATAGCAACATTGCGCTGCGACGGATGAGTGAGGCCGAGGGCGACTCCTCATCCAGGAGCGACGTAAGTATTTTCTGTCTCTTATTAGATCAGATAATTAATATTTAAAATCAGGGGGACGACGAGGCTTCTTCGGACGAAGAGTCAGATGAGTCTAGCGTGCGTGAGACAACATCTGAGCTCTTGAGGCAGTCGGTTCTCGATGCACTTTTCACTGGCGGTGCTGGGGAGATTATGGGTTAGTTGAAAATGGGGTTTCACTGGTGTGCCGGAGGGTCCGGATTACGATCAAATGCGTGGAGGTTGAGATACACACTGTACTGTGCCTCCTGTGGCTGTATCTGACATGTCCGGTAGTGCAGAACGTGACATTCGTCGAATTCACAGAGAGACAGCTGTGTTACCTTGGGTTGATTGATAGTTAAATGTTATGATATCTCAACGAGACATATCAAGCCAACACGTCGAACACATTCCAAACACAAGCAAACTTTCAACATGTTGGTCAGATTTCGCATCCGTTACCTATCGACATACCTAAGATTAAATTTCTATCGTTGGAACTTTACCGCATTCCCCTGCCCAAGTTCTCGATCATGTCACCCCTAGAATGACTCGAATGCACCACATCGGTAACGATCGTGAAACCTATATCAACAGTGCCGTGGAGCGGCAACAATGATTTATTAGGTCAAAGCGAGTACGCCCAACTCACCTCAAATCAGATCATGTGCTGCATACAGTATCCTGTTATAAACTCTGTGTTCCTTCTGCTAGTGTAGTTCGCGCTTGGAAGATCATATCACTCGGCAACATGTTACAAGGGAAATGCTGCGTTCGATTCCAAATGGGGTGTGGAACGACTCGAGATACTGCTCATTATCCTTGACTGACTTCCATGATGCAACACAGAGTGGTCTTCTTGTCTTTTTGGGTGTCTGTCGAGTCTGTCCATCCATTGCTGTACATGTAGAGCTGATATATCGTAAGATTCTGTATATTCTATCTTTATCCCTGAGACTAATTAAGTTCAGATATAGTACTATCTACCAACCATACGATTTTCCAAAACGCCACCTGCAGTGTAGGTCACTCTGTAATCGAGGAGGCCGCATAGGTTTCTGAGACTCGTAGTGTTCGTTCATTTTGCTTTACGCTGTCTTATCATCGCTTTCATACGCCTTCGTCGTAGAAATCCCATGTTGCAAGATCTTGTGATTCTTGGTCATGGATCCTATGTGTAAGACAAGACTTCGCCTCCGAATGCTTTTGGTCGTAGGAATAACTGCTGCAGAGTCTTGTGCCGAGTGCTCTCCGACACTGTTCTGAAGCCTGCTTAACCCCTGAGAAGGGTCGAGAAGATGCGATGGGGGCAATCTCTCATCTGTAACGCACCACCAAAGTCGGGCCGCCAATGTGGTCCCAGGGACGTGACGCACACCATGCCATTTTCAGACACAGTTGCTCAATTATGGATGGTAGTTGCGCCAGGATATTTCGGTCTTGGAATAGCTCCACTGTAACACGTATAGTCAAGATGGTTTCGATCGTCAGGGACCAGTGTGGCGTCTTTGCAAGTTGTCGGTTGAAAAGATCTTGTACTCAAGGAACTAGTCCAAGGCTTCGATGTCCGTAGGTAGGTTGCATAATCGTCACTACGTATTGGTCTTCTGTAGAGCGGCTGAAGATACGTGGGCGACAAAAAGATTTTGTTCGGAAAGCGGCGCAACGCGGTAAATGTCGTTAATCACCTATACCGGTCATGAGGTCGGCTTCAAGGGGTACCGTCGTTTCGGCTGTAGGCCATAAAGTCTGTGCTGCTGTCTTCATGTTAGCATCGAAGCTGCAACTCGTGGATTGCATGTCCAAAGGGGTAGCTCGTCGCTCTCACTGTGATAGATCATGCTGACAGACCTCCTGGGTCATGCTCTTTGACTTGGAAAAATGCAGTTCCTTGATTTCTCGTAAAGAAACAAACAATTTGTGCGGTTTCTGACTCTGGTGTCCCTGATGGACTTTGGACCGGAAGACGACTTGTCGTGACGGAGGATGAGGTCGGCTGTCTTGCCTTGACAGACTCAGAACTTATCTTTGGCCTTGACTTTAGCTGTAAATGAAGATTTTGATGAAGGTATCCAAAATGGGAGAGGTCCCAATCTCCAACTCGGGGCTTCTCGCCTGTATGGCTTCGTCCGTTTCGTCGAGAGGGCTCATCTGATAAGGTTCTCGGAAGTTTGCTTGCTTCTCAAGCTGAATCCTCAGGATTCGTGAGCCTCCTGCAGGATTTCGTGCTGGTTTTATTTCTACTGCAGTTATTGTTGGTCTTGGACGATAGTAGGGGTCATTGTGTACACCACAGGGAGCATGCGGCGTTTCCAGACTGGCCCCAGCTGACATGACCTTACTTCTTCGTGTTGTGATTCGGAGTATACTCGAGTATGTGGACTTCAGGGGTTGCTCGCTTCTATCTTAATGTCAAGCAAGTCAGCAGAGGCTCTATGAACTCGTACGAAGCTTTGCACCGCTCGTATGGAAACCAGATTGTGAGCAAATAGAATAGCTCAACAAGCCCATACTGTTGATACATATACTTAGAGAAATCCATCTCATAACTTCAAGTGGCTGACAATAGAAGGCACGCGTAGTTTTGTGTGTTGAGTGAGTCGTCGCCGGCCTGTGCCAAAATTCTGTGACCAGGAAGACAAGTCAAAGAAGCAGCTGTCACTTACTAGCGTGAGGTCGTCGGACTTGAGGGGGTAGACAAGCCATATGACTCATGTTACCAAGGAGACGCCGTGGCCGTCATTGTCCCATGACTTCTTGACTGAAAGAAAATTCTTGGCGTTACAAGTGAAGGACGAAAGGAGTTTTGACGATGTTGGATAGGTTACTAAAAAGGAGGGTATATGCAGGCTGTCAACATTTGGTCCCAATTGCAACCGTTCTAAATTACGAATTTTTGCGAATCACTAATTACTATTTACTCAATTGGCAATCCTTTATGTATCAGTCAATTGTAACATTCAGCTCTTGCAAATGGTGAGATCATTGGTCAAACTCGGCCGGCTTGGAGCCTTGTGAATATAGTGTCTCTGTGCTCACTCCCTACCACAACCCACTACAACAGGTTCAACCTGTTATCTTCCGTAGTATAGTGGTCAGTATGCAAGCTTGTCACGCTTGAGACCCGGGTTCAATTCCCGGCGGGAGAGATCCAGCCACCTGTGATACACAGGCGATCATTTTTTGGCTTTTTGCTCATTTGTCATCGTCAAGAAATCTTCATTCTGATGGTTATTCAATTTTTGTGTGTTGGTTGGTCCTAAACTTGGAACAGTGACAACAGATCTTGGCGTGCGTCGCTGGGGTCTTGCTGCGCTAATTACAGTTAGCTGATCGCAATGATCGACATTCATGCATTGGAAGTTTGCAGCATAAAGTTCCCTGATTGATGGTTTGCTCTTGGTGTTGGTTGTTATAAGTAGCAATTGCCACGAATGCCGTTAAATTAAGCACAAACTAGATTGTTTTTATTTTACAAATGACACAAGTGTTGGAGAGCGATTGGTAAGTGGTTACAGCTTAGACCGATGGTTGTTCAACTTGGAAACATCACATACAATCGGCAATTGACGAAAATTGATAGAAGCAAACAAGTATTGAGTATGTACTCTATCCAGGTTCTATGACCTAATCAAAACGCTATTATAATGAATAACTTGACATCCTCTAAACCCGATGACCTCAACCAAGAGGTTATGCAAAAATATGTGCTAGAAACGTTCCATCACCAACCAATATTTACTCGTCGGGCTGGACCTGGGAGTACAGGCAGCCAACAGGCTTCTTAACCTTGGAGGCCTTGACAGAGAAGGGAAGGCAGTTCTTGTTACCGCCGGGGTTGTCGATGCTGTTGTAGACCCAGACAGACCAAGAGGTCTTCTCGAGGTCGTCGCCGTTGGGGCAGGCAACGAAGCCAGAGCCGCCGTTGGTGAGGATGCCGTCCTTGTCGATCTTCCAGCCGTTGCGCTGGCCGTTCCTGGGCATGGGCTGAGCGCCGGTGGTGTAGCCGAACTTGCCCTGGCCCATGCCGGAGAAGTCGACGTAGGCCTGCTGGCCGGGGTTGCCGACGGAGTAGAGCCAGAGCTCGTCGCCGTAGAGCTGGAAGGTGACCTCCTTGTGGTGCTTGCCGTCGTCGCAGCTGGCCTCCTGCTTCTTGAGCTTCAGCTCGAAGGACTCCTTGTTGGCCTGGATGTAGCCGTTGTGGATGGGGCTGGCAGTGCGGAGGGCGAGACCGTTGAAGAAAGTGGACTTGGGAGTGGTGCTGGCCTTGGGGGCAGCAGAGACGACGCCAGCGGCGACGAGGGGAGTGATGAGAAGAGTCTTGATCTGCATGATGGCGGTTGTTGTGTTGTTGTGGTGGTGGTGGTTTAGAGTGGTGGATTTGAGGTTGAGAGTGTGAGTGTGAGTGTGCGTGTGAGTGTGCGTGATGAGTGAGTGAGATAATGTCGAAAAGAAGACAACATTGATAGTCTTATATACATATTCTCTCCCCTTGATCGTCTTCATCTCGCATCGTCATAGCTGAGAGATCGTCTTCGGCAGTTGCCCCAATAACCGGCTCTAAGCCCCAGCCCCAGTCCGAAGGTCCGCGGTGAGGACTTAGGGGACGGAGGCATGTCGCCCGCCTCGCGGAAGAATAGAGAATACGAGGTATCTCCACAGTCCACTGCAACTCAACAATTATCTCCCTGAAATAAACCCACTGCATCCCCATAATGCATTGAGAGCTCAGGCGGTAGAGCCGAGAACCCCCAGGCCCAGGCCCCAGAAGCGTTGCTGGACATGGCTAAAATTGTAGCCAACGCCAATGGACACCAACGCTAGGGATAACGGCAGCCTAAAGCAAGCCACCCGTGACCAAAGCCCAACCCCAGGCCCAGGCCCAGGCCCAGCCAGCAATTGAGCTCTCTAAAATTAGCAACGTCCAGCCTTTTCTAGAACCTATCGTTCGATGCCGATGCACTCAATCTCGCCCTAGCTAATGCGTGGACCCTCCGTGCTTGGCTACAGACGTCATAGTCTCGATCCCCAAAGGCCAAAGCGAAGCTAAACGGCCCTGACCATTTGCAATGGCATTGGCATTGAACTTGTCTCTGGGCCACCGCCACAAATGGAGCTCCTCGTAAATGCGAGCTTCTTCATGCAGAGCCACGTTGGCCAAGAACGATAATTCAGGCGAAATGCTACATCTGCTGTGATGCCGAGTTCCGCTATTCTGTGGATGTTGAGAAAAAGTCGGAAAAGTTTCTTCATTAGGGGCCGGAAGTCTACCCGGAAATAATGGCCTATGCTAAGGCTCTAGGTTAGGAGCAGGAATATTCCGTCATGATCAGTCACTCAAAGTCTGCCAAGGTCAACCCCCATAGAATAGTATCTCAACATGGGATGTTCCTCGCAAAAATGTATCTATTTGTGGCTGAGCATGAATAGGAGAATAGCGGTTTCTCCGTTACGGGTACAGCGACGGTGAACAGCATCCAGGGTTCAGAATGCCATGTTTAGTGGAAATACAAGGACATTGGCAGTGGGCCATGGCCAGTTTCAGCTATAGTGCCCCAGATTATGAAGTCCGACCCTTGGGCTCTGCTCTTGACGTGGTATTCCAAGCACCTGATCTGCAAAATCTGACGAGATTGGACAGAATAATACGAGTTCAAGTGCCGATCAGCCCGTATTCAACGACAACAGTTAACATGATGTTGTCACCATTCTGATATCACTGATTGAGTGCTTTTTATATGAAGTGACAATTAAGTTTTTAACGTTGCAGTATTTTAACTACATATGCTCATCCTTCAATTCGAATGGAACAATGCTACTAAGATAGGTGCTAAGTGCTAACTAAGGTAATGTTGATCCGGTAATAAGTGCCGTGGCTGGTGGATATAATTGTAGTCTTGCTAGGATAGCCTCGCTATACTGAAGCGTAATCAAGATAATCAAACCTAATTATGCTTTGTTCAAGAATAGCTCTCATAACGTTAAGAGCTTACTGTCTACTTCAACTATCGCCAATCAATCAGAAGCTCAGGATACAGCCTTTGCCGTATCAGCATAGTCATACACAATTGGATTCTATTCTGATTCTACCAACACTGCCCCCAGCAATGCCAGCAAATAGAACTACCAAAGTCACTTCCCGAGACAAGGTTGAGAGGCTGCCTCTCCTTCCCTCGTATAGTGTCGATCCAATAAAAGTAAAATTCGCTTCGTGAGATCATTGTCGAGCCAAACTCTTGGCCGAGTTTTCATTCTTGCTTTCACGATGAGGATGATCTACGGTCAGGCGGTGGCAAAGACTTACACCCAAAGCGCGCCAATCGTGGGGTAGACCACGATGCACACGATTTACTCAAAAGGCACGTTACATCTCTTGGCATTGGAGATCAATAATTACAGTCGATCATTGAGGCTTTGAAGGTGCCTTATTTGGGGTACGTTTCGGACAATGCAGGACTTGGATAGTCGTTTCGCCGATGCTACACTGATCAGGCAACGCCACTAGAGATCAAATCATATCAATATGTTGACCTCGTTCACTGTATTGATGCTAAGACTTCCATCCACAGAGACTTTCAACCGCGAAGGGTGCCGCTGAGCAAAAGATTGACGGTTTGGTTGCACCCGGAACATCCAGTATCAAGAACATACGTCTAAGCCACGCCGAGGTCTCCGGATCGACATATTGCATGACAATCAGGGCCTCAAAGCTCCTGAAATACTCAACATGCCTATTGGAGGGTTGTGACAGAAGTTCGGGGCGCTATAGTACAAGGTCCCAAGAGCTTGGGAAGAATTATTCTTCTGCACAAAGAACACTTTGAGAGTGCTTGAACTCGACATGTCATATTTTGATTCATAGAAGGCAAAATGAGAGAAAGATCTGATGGAGGATCTGGAGCAAGGAACTGACGAACAACACCAGCTTGAGAAGAAGTCAAACAATATCCCCTTCTAGATGAAAGGCATGCCTGATGAGAATATGTATCAGTGCTCTTCTCGGCCAGCATATGGTTTTGGAGGGCCACCATTCTGATTCATCGATTCTCTGCCTCCTAAGCTGAAATATTTCTATCTCTTTGAATATTTCAAAGGCTATGAACTGAAGCTCCAAATATGGGCCCTGGCAACGGCCAATGTGGAAATTTGAGTGGATTTAAGTATAGTAAGTCATGAGGAATGTTTGAGGTTTAATCAGCAGTCAGACAGTAAATGGACGGTGCCTCAATTACATGGTGTTTCTTGCGCAATGCAGATGTCTTTATTACACTTCGCAAGAATCCAGCTTTCACAAAATCAACAAAGCATTGTACGTTTGAGGTGAAATTGAGGTCAACATAGACTATGTCCAAAGATAGTGGCAGTCTAACTGAATAAGGTATACGGAGTATGCGTAAGCAGACTCCATGGAATCCTAATCTCACTCAGCTACAATTAAACTTCTCAACCTCAACTATTCCCATACTATCGAGGTTGCTGATTGTATCCCTCAATTTATCTTTGGAAGCAATATCTGCATTTCACCACATCCAGACATGACAACATTCTCATCCATCCCCCCCTACATCCTCGGCGGCGCCTGTGTCAGCCGTGGGATAATGGCTCTCCTCTCACCACGAAAAGAGTATGGTCATGTTGGTCTTCTTCTCGAACCTAGCAAAATCAACACTGAAGGTGGCTCTGTTTCACCTCTTATGTACTTCAAGGGCCTTCGTGAGATATCATATGGTCTTGCGTTGATGGCGTTCCAATATCAGGGCAATGAGAGCGCCGTGACGACGTTTTCGGCGATTTTGTCGATCGTGAGACTTGGTGATGGGTTGGTAGTCTGGATGAACGGTGGTGATGAGCTGAGATATAAAGCTGCTGGCCATTGGATTACAGGACTGGGATTCGTTGGATGGGTAATTTGGAGATTGAGTTACTAGAGTGCCAAAGGTGGACGAGAAGTTGCACCAGCCAGCAAGCATAGACACACATTGATTCCGATGGTCAGAAGGGCTGCATCGTTTCTAAATACGGCTCAGCTCCCCACTCTGCTAGAGAAAAATTAGTATGCCATGTGTCTCATACAATTTCTTCCCCAAGTTGTGAACACTCAGCCAAATTCTTCTGCAGATGACGTGTCACAACCATCAAAAGCATTAGTATAGAATTATAAAGCCATTTGATATTTATATTTATATTTAAATTCTACTCAGCTTTTGTCATTTATTACAGTTGTGCACTGAGAAACTATGGAGACCCCTCAACTGGTACGACAGGAACATCACCAACTCAAGCTCAACTGCAAACCTAGCTGCCCACCGGCAAGAGTAATCAAGGCTCATAATTGCTGACCAGAACAAACTTATCCTTATAGTCAACTCCGCCCGTGTTTCGTTAGGTCTTTGGTCGCAACGTGGATCGAGGTCGAACGCTCAAACGCGCAAGGAGCCTGAAAACGGAAGACGAGACGAGTTGCAAATACGGGAACTAGAGTTGTAGGACGACTTTGAGATACAGTCTCTGATGCCCTTACACATATAGGAGAGCAACCATTCTTCTCCATTTCGGTCATAAAGGTTATTTGTGGAGCTTTGGCAGCCCAATACTCAATCTCTAACATAGTTGGCAGTGGTTCGACTTACATGCAGCCAGCCTGTCACTTCCTCATGGTACAGCACCCTCTTTTCCAGGCTCGCTTCCCACTGGAATTTAAACACTCAATCAATGTTATATGTAGAATTTCTTTTACTTCGTATTGTTTGCGACGTGGTCGCTGTGAATGAGGTTGACGTAGCTGTAGGTAGCCTAACAGGGTGTCTCATGAATTGACAGCCACACGACAGATCAAAGTCTATTTATGGCCTGCGAGCAGAAAGCTCTGTTCGTAAACAAGTACCGGGAACATTTATTTGCGTATGTGAGCTCTTTGCAGCCATGAAAGAGAATGGCCTTGTTTCGATCTTCACCGGGCGCATTACGATGCGATGTCAACTGTAGGTCTGGATCAATAGAAGCAGACCAGCATATCCACCAGCAATCTTGCACCAAGAGAGCAATTCTTTGTAGGTTTCATCAGCCATGGGGTCTTACCTTATAATCGCGCGATAGGTTATCTTCGGCCCTCAGTGCACAGTTCATATGTCCTGGATAAATGACGCACTCAATCATGACCAAAGCCAGGATGTACCAGTCTATTTATGACCTTTTTTGTTTTCCAGAATACACTTAAACTAGTCATGATCATCTCATTCATGTCTCTCCGCTTTGGATTGTGTTTCCCCTCCCTTGTTCATTGGTATCACAAAACCCTACTCCGATCCCCAACACCAAACCACATTTTACTCAGTGCTCAAGTTCCACAGTCCATCGCCCAAATAATGCGCATCCTCAATCACGGGCCCCTTACCCTTGGCCTTGACCTCCTTGGTTCCGACGACGAGTGTTCCCACTGCGCAAGCCTCCTCCTTGCCCTCGGCTATGACAACCACAGGCTCACCTTTGACAAGCTCTCTGCTCCATCGACCCTCCTCATCCATCTTCTGATCCATCTCCTTGCCCTCTTGTAGACCCTCGGGGGTACCATCAGCAGGCAGTCTGCCTCCTGGGGAAGTCAAGCCGGGGGCCATGAGGGTAGCGCCTGAGAGGACGAAGCGAATGGCACCGCGGTCTATGCGAATGCTGGGGAACGCTTGAGGGAAGCGGTGTACGAGACGGAGGTGAGGGACGAGGATTCCAGTGAGATCCTGTTGGTAGAAGAGAGGTGTCGAGTCAAGAACGTAGAGGGTGTTGCGGTCGGTCAGTTTCATGCTTGAGAGGGAGGCCTTCTTGGGCAGGATCTCGTCGATGTAGGGGTTGAGAAGAGGGTATGTGTCGAGGAGGCCCTGGCGAAGGGAGCGCTGGACGGAGGATTTGAGCTTTTGCTTCGGTGAGCCCTGGATTCTGGTTACGGTTAGATGAGAGCTTTGAGAGGTTTCATGGCGGGGGAATGTACTCTTTCTTGAACATTGTGGTGGTTTAACGGCAGTGCCGAAATTAGTATAATACTGGAGTTGAGCTATGTGGTCTATATAGCAAACAAACAGAAAATGGATGGTAGAGAAGCTGGACTTGTCGTGTCGTGTCGGGTCGTATCGTGTCTTGGTGGGGTGCTTTTGGTATGGAAAAGTCAAGTCGACAAGTGCCCCGCGGCATTGGGTGGCGGGGTAAATCTCGAGATGCAATAACAGAGGTACAGCACCAAAGTCTCCAAAATAAGGACCATTACAGAACACGCGATCACAATTAATAGACACAACGGACATGTTACAAGGGAAATACATGATCCTGTTATTCTCTTGCGCCTTCGCCATTGCAAGCGAACCCTGTTCCCATCATTATCGTACATAAAACAATGCCCCTCCTTTTGGTGGAGGGGTCAAGTCAACCAAGCACCGCCAGATCAGCCCTTGACGACATGTGAAACAGTTCCGTCATCCTTGAGGTGAACGTTGAGCCTATCCTCCTTGAAGTCCTTTGTGACCATCATTCCAGGCTCGATGATGCGTGTCTCCTGGGGGAGGTCTCGCTTAGCAAAGACCTGTTGGTCAGCGTTAGCAGCGTGTTTATATAACCCAGAGGTCAACATACATTCTCGGTCGATGTCTCTTCGTCGGAGAGCTTCTTGCCGATGAGCTTGTTCTGCCATTCCTCGGCCTTATCGCCGGATGTTGAGTTGATACCAGGAACGACAAGAGGCATGGTGGGCGTTGTATTTGTTTACGTGAGAGTGAGGTAGTGGATGGTTCGGTGAATGTAGTCAAGTCTACGGTGTAGAAGAAAGAAGATCAAAGAGTCGGTTGCTTCCTTTTATACATAAAGCTTGCGTGCAATCACTGCATTACATACGAGGCAAAAGCAGGAAGCTCACGCCAAAGTTGATGACGTAGACTCACATGGCTAATCCCCAGATTCAGTTCGATTGGCTACGGGTCGGTTACTCAAGGGACAAAACATGACGTGCGTGTGAGAGAGGGGAAACGTTTAAAATCGGTCAAGATCTCGGGCATTTCTAATGTCAATACGGAGTATTATTTGCTGGTGAAATGATTGACAAGTGATGTGTCTTGGCATTAAAATTATGCTTTTCTGTCAATCAATCTCAGGCACAGACAGAGTGGAGGGCACTGACCACCACAAGTGCTGCTCGGCATTTTCAGCCCCTGAACATCACCTGTTCTTTAGCGAGTTATGGTTGATGCGGTACATCCCGATGATACAAAGCGATCAAGTCGGAAAGTATCAGGATGTTCTGATTGATTGCGGGCACAAGGTTTGTTGGGATCTATCCATATAGAATCAGATCCTCGAATTGTCTGCGACAAGATCAAATGCTTGTTAGCTTTGCTCGCATATAAGCTTTCCAGCATTGGTCTCTAGACTCTAGCTTTGCTCATGATGATATACTGATAGGTGGTTGTTCAAAGGCATAGTCTCGGCGTGGTTGTAAGGCAACGGGCTGGACAATAGTGATATATCTATCCGTATTCCGTCTTTCCCCCTTCCCGCCTACTTGGCCATCTGGTAATGGGATGCAGGTATTTGATGGCGTCGGGATGCGCGACAGGGTCCATCTCAGCTGCATAACGCCTATGGATACATGTAAGCAGAGCCAGAGCCAGAGTAAGCTCAGGGTATTGACCGCTTATACAACATCTCTTCTCATTCTGTCTAAAGGTATGTTTCTCCAATCTGTAGTCCATATTGTGTTTATCACGATACCAACAGTTTCTCCAACAAACACATGGCAATTGCAACAAATAAAGTCAATCGGGATGTTCTCCTTGATGCTTCACCCCACAACCGTCGTCGCACCAGATGTAAAACTTGGCGTCGATTGGTCGTTGCACCGCCATCCTTGCCAGCCAGCTGTGCTGTTATCCGCTCTTTCAGCCACTTCAATCAGCGCTTGCGGGAAGACATGGCAAGGCTTGGGCTTACGTAGGTGGGTGGTTTGTCCAAGGAGAGCCCGAGAATCAAGTCTCAGCATAATTGAACGACAGTGACAACTTCTTGTGACACTTGGTACATCTTTGGTGTAGAAACCAGATTGTTTTTATAGCAATGTATGTAAACATGTCTCGCTTCTCTTTGCTGATGTTTGTCTTTGTCTTGAATGCAGCTCAGCCCAGCTCCAGTGCTGGCTAGCGGGTTTAGCTAATAGTTAAGTTCCCACCTGTGATCCTGCAGCATCAGCCGTCATCATGGGCATGCATTGGCGTGGATATTGATGATATTCGTCCTCGGTGAACTGGACGGCAACGTACATCACTCCAAGGAGTCAGCAATATAACCAGTTCTGCACTCAAAATTTAACAGAACACTCACAGCCCTAACATCTACAAAACAAAGATCAAGGCATGGACCCTCAATCTCTTCTCATGACCTATCCCCTTTCAGGTATAGTCAATTGTGGCTCAAGGCCTCTCACCCCCGTCTAGAAAGGATCCGTCTCCTCATCTCCCCTTTTTTTAGCACAAGCAACGCTCTAAAGATCCCCATAATAATAATAAGAGCCTGTAACATGGACTTGTTGCTGCCAGCTTTGCCAGTGGCCAGTAAGCAGTAGCACTGCCAGCCAGCCCAAAGGCCGCCTCATATCCCCTGCCTCTCTCTCACTGCCTCTGCCTCTTACTCTTATTTTTTTACTCTCCATTTCCAAGGACCCTCCCTCACCCAGAGAAACCAAGGTTCAGCCCAAAAAGAACCGGACGGATAATCCCTTCCATTTCCCATCCCATTCGCTTCGTTCCGCTTGCTCCCTCTCCTTGTTTCTTCCTCTTTTTTCCTTCCCTATCATTCCCCATCAAAACCACCAAACAAAACCCACCCTCCCCCAAATCCATCCTCTCTCCCCTTTTTGGATTGAGCGTGTCTTGGTTTCAGGCGCCCAATTCGTATTCGACAACACAAGTTACAGACCTTGCTGGCCATCCCCTCGATCGAAACCTAATCTCCAAACAAATAAATAACTAAAACAACCGTTGAACCCGTTCATCATGCGCTTCTCATCCGCCATTCCCTT
>JAAOAK010000641.1:0-10980 GCA_013396175.1 Fusarium denticulatum
ATATGATACCTGCTGAAACAAGCGCGGAAAAGAAAAAGAAACATGAGGAGATGTCAGTCGCTTTCTTTGTTGTAAAACAATTGCTAACATCAATTAGTGGCAGAAGATTCCACGAAACAAGGATAAAACAGAAGAAGTTTATCGGCGCAAAGAAACAATCACGGAGAGGGCCTTCTGATTGAGCAAACATTAGTCAAACAAAGCGAGACAAAACCAGCAGTATTAAATTGATGGCGATATAAAGATGCCTTTAGCTTGCGAAGAGGTATGTAGATGGAGTACGAATCTCGATATAATTCCGAAAACTTCTTCAAAAGAAACATCCTGTTCTTTATCGATACTACCGAGCAATACCGAAGTTCAGATGGTGAAAGCCAAAATTGTACGCACAAATTAAAAGAAATGAAGCTGTCACTATTTGATTTAGCTTGAAAGCAAACAATAGCGGCAGATGGTCCAAGGTTCCTCAGCAGGCGACTAACGCACCTCCGTATCAGTACACTGATGGGACTGAAATGAGACCCGACAAGAACAGAGCATGGTTTCTCTCAGGGAATAGAAACCACAATTATGATGCGTTTAAAGGCGAAATATCGTCATTGTCACTCCGCACCATTGATAGGTAAGGGTCACTAACTGCCATACCTCCTTTTACCTAGGTAGGTATGCATGGTAGCCCTGCGAACATGAGGCAGCTCACTACTGAGAAGAGGGATACGGATACACATCTGATGGCCTGGCATTCATAATTGCAATCACTGCCGGGCACCAATTCTTCTCGTACCTAACAATTAAGCGTCCAGAACTAAAACGCCTTGAGCATTATTGTCCATTGTCATTCTCCCACCCATCCATCTTTCAGCTAGACTTTGTCTGACACAACCCCACCCACCTCTTTAGCCCCGACCCTTCTGACCAACCCAACCGAACGAACCCCTTCACTTCAGCCCATCAGCATCGCCATCTCGACTGCTGATATCTACTCTCTCCAACTCAGTTGTTCTCGATTCCTGTGTTTCTCCCTTCAACAACAGACGCCCGTTTCTCCAGAGCAGATAATCTTATTATATTTCGCACTGCACCCTGACGCCGCGCGACAGGTCACCCCCTCTGTTTCGCACCTCTACGCTCTGCGGGGCATCGCGATCTTCTTATCACCTCTCCGTCTCGACTCGTCTCAACTTCGACGCCATATTCTCACCATGGACTCCGCAGCCCGCCAACAACCCCAAGTCCAGCCCTGTAGATACAAGGTTGGCAAGACACTGGGAGCTGGCTCATACTCCGTCGTCAAAGAATGTGTCCATATAGACACTGGCCGTTACTATGCGGCCAAGGTCATCAATAAGCGGCTCATGGCTGGTCGCGAACACATGGTGAGGATTGCTCTATTGGATTCTGAAACTCCTGTTCCGTTGTCCTTTTTTTTAACACGCCATGCGCAATGCTAGGTTCGCAACGAAATCGCCGTGCTCAAGAAGGTCTCTATGGGCCACCAAAATATCCTTACTCTTGTCGACTATTTCGAGACCATGAACAACCTCTACCTCGTCACTGATCTTGCACTCGGTGGTGAGCTTTTCGATCGAATCTGCCGAAAGGGCTCCTATTTTGAGTCAGATGCTGCCGATCTGGTTCGCGCCACATTGTCAGCTGTTGCTTACCTCCATGACCATGGTATCGTCCATCGTGACTTGAAGCCTGAAAATCTACTCTTCCGAACCCCCGAGGACAACGCAGACTTGCTTATTGCAGACTTTGGACTTTCACGGATCATGGATGAGGAACAGTTCCACGTTCTGACTACAACCTGTGGTACTCCTGGATATATGGCTCCCGAGATTTTCAAGAAGACAGGTCATGGCAAACCTGTAGATCTCTGGGCTCTCGGTGTCATCACCTACTTCTTGCTTTGTGGTTATACCCCTTTCGATCGCGACTCTGACTTCGAGGAGATGCAGGCCATTCTCAACGCAGATTACAGTTTCACACCTATTGAATACTGGCGTGGCGTTTCCAGTCACGCCAAGGACTTCATCCAGCGCTGCCTGACTATTGATTCTACTAAGCGTATCACTGCCCATGAGGCTCTCCAGCATCCATTTGTCGCCGGCTTTATCAACGCCGAGGGAGAGAGCCAGAACCTTCTGCCTAATATCAAGAAGAACTTCAACGCTCGCCGGACTCTACATGCAGCCATTGATACTGTTCGTGCTATCAATAAGCTGCGTGAGGCTCAAAGTGGGATGATGGATGGAGCTCGTTCAAAGGAACCCAGCCGTGGCGCTGCGCGACAGCAGCCGCCTACCAACAAAAAGGGAGATAGTGCCATCTCAATGGGCAGCAACCAACCCAAGGATAGTGGATATGGAACTCAGACAGAGACGGACGTCGTTATGGGCAACACATCAGCATCCAATGTCCCCTCTTCATTGCAGCCTGGAAACAACGGAAATAGGGTCATCGAGACATCCAAGGGACTTTGGAGTGCGCCTGCGCCAAAGAGGTAGAGCCAGAATGGGACCGATGTGTCTGAGCTATTTAGAAATCTGTGAAGGAGATATATCAAAGGGAAACTACCTATAGTGAGACGAAAACATGCTAGAAGAATGATGGTTTAACGTTATGAGGAGGAAATTTTGTAACCCGGCGTTTGCGTTATAAAGCGGGCGTAGGACATGCGCATGTGCAATGAGGAGGAGAGCAAGGACCAACAGCGATTTGGGTACATGTATTTTCAATAACGGACCGCAGGCACGCCCGTTTGCAACGACTGGAAGGAAGAATCAGTATTTCTATTTTCCATACATTTTCCATCTCTATTTCAGATTTGGTCTTGGTGTTTGCAACGCCTTTTGTGAAACCTTCTTTTTGAGATTCTTGCTTTAGAGACCCGTGACTTCGAGGCCCAGGCCAGACATAATTATCACTGCTTGTGTTATTTTCGGGACGATGGGTTTCTGGCAGATGGGTTCACGACCTGTAGCCCCTTTTGGACTCCTCGACATCCAGTATAATGTATGTACCTTAAGTGACTGTCGCGTGTTGGCAGTAGCAGATATTAGGCGGAGTATGGTCTTCTAATAAATTTATCTTGTGGCCCTATTGTGTGTTATATGCCAGAGTGCCTTATTCCTGACAAATGTGGAGAGCGCCTTACTTCGTGAATCAAATGCTGTTTTCAAAAGACATGAATGGATTAATTCGGAGTTGGGAATTCTCTTGCTTGAAAGTTGAGCAGTGATCAAGAGTTTCAGATCACATGTTTGTACAACTTAAACTTCTAATATTTGCGTACAACATAGAATAACAGATCGACAAACTGACTCTGATACTTTTTAAGTCGTGATAAAGCGAATTTTAGAATACAGCACTTGCGAACGCCAAGAGGTCCAGAGTGCCGTGCAGACTTGGCGTTCCTAATGCCGCTGGACAGAAGTCGGAGGGATATCTTGGGCCAGATGAAGATCGACATGTTGAGATTTACATATCATGAACGGGCCCACCTGATCGCGTGCCAGCTGCAACGACATTTGAACGAGGGACGTCAAGCTGTATATTGGTACGGAGTACTCATTGGGTATCATCAAAGATTTACAAGGTACTTCCACTCCGAGAACAAGATGTGACAGAAACAATGTGCTGTCAATTCTTCTAGCTGCTAATATCTAGCGAATGGTATCTTTGGTATTCCTTTTCCTTTTGACCAAAGTCAGCCCACCTCCTTGCGCCGCCTGGCTTTTGCTCTCCAGGATCATCCAGGATTCGGCTGTGAGTCAGCTGTCCTTCCTATCTCCTCCTCCTCATGAGTAGGGGTTGCTTGTCATAAAGCATGTCCCTCTCGAATCATCGTCCAGGCTCTCAAGCGAGCGTATCGGTGTATGACATGGCGTCGTCTCATGTCCATACACGAATTAAACTTCCTCTGGTTGTATACATTACTCTATTCAGTTCCGGTTTTGTCCTTCCGCAGGGTATACATTAAAACGGGACGCATCAGCCCCTTGAACCCATTATTACAGTTTGCTGTCTGGCCCTGACGGCCCTGCGTCAGAATCCAGCATCTGCCGTAGTAAAGCACCGTGTTGCGCCATTTCGATGTGCTGATGAATGCCAAAGATGTTATCAAAAAAAATATAAGGTCGAAGATTAAAAAGGGTTCGGGGCATTAAAATCGTAAAATCCCAACAAGTCGCTTCGTTTCCCCGGTGTGGGATGAGAGTGTCCGAGGGTAGCCGTATTATTACTCGGTCGTGTCAATCATCGCACCACCACAACTTCACTAAGCTCCACATCTCGAGCAGGAGCGTTGCCGTCCCAGAGCTGTCCATTGTTGTCCATATCCATGAGCATCCCGGGAAGGGCTTCTTCGGAAAGAGTAGGACTTAGGGTTCCGCTGCTAGAACTGCAGCTGGAGCTGGCAACAGTCCAGCCATCGCTGGAGTCGGCGCGAGGGCGTCCGAGCAGACCCATACCAAAATACTCGCCATACTCCTCGTCAGAAATGGTGTTGCGGTCGCCATACTCCACGTACTCGTACTCCCATCGTGTGATCTTTCCATCCTGTCGTCGGGGTAACCATCGGGCCTTTGCTGCGTAGAAAAAGCAAGAGGCAATCAAGCCACCGACCACCAAGTCAATGGCATAATGGTGGCTGAGGTACATGGTGGCCCAGCAGACCCATCCAGCGTACATGATGAAGTAAGTTCGGAATTGGGGAAAACAGTGAGACATAAAAAGAGCCTCGAGAACGGCGTTCGCGGCGTGGAGCGAGGGGAAAGCGCCGAAAGGAACAGGAGCAGTGCTGAAGTTGGTCGTGTAAAGGTCGATGCCAAAAATGGCGTCGATGCGGGCCAGTCCAGCAGGAGATCCAGGCATGCCGTAGGCAGCAGGTTCAAGGCCGTGCTCCATCTCGTACCAAGGTGGCGCACAGGGGAAGAGAAGCTGGATAGTGACACCCAGAATGCTCATCCAGCCAAAGGTGCGAGCCCAGACAGGGGCGGTACCGGGAGCAGCAAAGACGAACATGAGCAGGGCGCAGACTACAGGAGCACCAAAATGACACAGGCCGTAGGGGATCCAGGCAAGAATGTCGAGAACCGAGTGTTGATGAGCAGAGAGAATGCTAGACAGATTGGCACCGTACAAGACGTTCTCGAGGGCGGGTAGCACGCGGACCCAAATATGAGGTCGGTACTCGTTGGGGATGAACCTAAAAAAAAAGTTAGCAGGCGATAGATTTGACCTTTGAAATCAACACATACCGGCTACAAAAGAAATACAATAGCCAGGTCCAGATTGTCACTGATGGCAAAAAGAATTGCCGTGTGGCAGGCATAAGCAGAACCCACACACTACCAATGATAGCCAGGAGCTTGACACCAGGAGCCGGGGGGGCAATCCAGAAGGAGAAGAGAATCAGGAGGCCAACAACAGCATATTGGAGATCTGACGTCCTCCAATGATGCTTCTGGAGATCACGAACACCATCCCAGGCGTTGAAAGAGGTTTTGAGACTGGTGATCTCCTCATTGCCAGGTCTCGATTTCGATTTGGTGCGTCGACGGCCAATTCGATATCTGTGAGGAACAGTGTTGAGGAATGGCAGATTAACGTGCTCGGGCCAAAGTAGCTGGAGCTTGGGCTTCCCCGACAGGGTGGCGGAGAAGTCGTTCATGGTACGGGTCGATAAGAAAGTTGTTTGGATCGACAGAACGGTGGTTCGAAAGGGGGTGTGTGATGATTATTTGTAGCGTAGCGCAAGATAATTCTCGAAGAAATTCGTAACGCGTAGTCGGTAACCCAATATGAATACCCAAAAGCTACCTCATATCCAAGTTGACCTATTTACTTGACTTGCACGCATACAACGATGGTGGGAATCGTCGGGATGGCCGTCTAGAGCGATGGTTGTCGAGTCGCAGAGAAGGGAGGCAGCACGCGACAAGGACGCCACACAAAGAAGATGTGAGGCTAGGGCCTGAAGTCGTGACGGAGGAAGATAGATGCTTTAACAAGGTGCGAATCTAAGACGAAACCAAGCCGAGGATCGAGGAGAGAGAGAAAGGGAGGGAAGAACAAGATGGAGGTGAGGAAATGGGAGTAGTAATATGAAGAAAGTGGAGGGAGTGGAGGAGAGAGTGATCGAGGATGATGACGAGGTGCAGGAAAGTGATGCACCAGGGGGCGTGTACCAGTGCAGCTGGCCACTAGAAGCGCTGAAAAACCAAGGTCTTTACAACTGATTTTGCGACCGTAGTCCGCTAAAGAGCACAATTTCAACAGGGCACGTCGCGCAGGATTCCAGTGGGCACTAAGCTACTGCCCCCATCACACTCCACTGACATTAGCTTCATTCAAGGGGCCCGCACCGCAGGATTTTCCTCGTCCTCATCTCAAATGAGTCCGGATGCTGCGGGAGGAGTCATCGGTACAAGGGTTTGGGGTACCGGCCAGTCAACAAGCCTCAGCGGGGCGTTATGCATGGATGGCACCAGGGTCGGCTGGAGATTACATTGGAGCCAGCGCCTAAGCCTAATCAGCTCTTCTCTGACGCTCAGACGGAGCTCTTTTGTCACTGCGAAGCCAATCAATCAAGACGACACAAACAAAGTTGCTGACATACTGGTAGCACACTGGCCGGACATCGCGGAGCAACGGGGTTTGCGGCAGCCCGAATCAAGGCGTATTACCGTAATTTCCTTCGAAGCCGCTGCCAAGCCTGATAGGCGGGCTGAGTCGCGTGAGAATTCGCCCTGTCAAATAACGCTTACTTCCATGTTCCGCGTATTGTATCGCCAAAACTTTACCGACCACGTTTTAAACTGAGGGGGAGATGAGATTACCTAGTACCTATGTTGTAGACAGGCCTACAAGTCGACGTGGCAATCTGGAGTACTGAGCCTTGATCAATAAAGTCAAGTGAGCCGCAGAGCATCTGTTCTCCCCTTGACTTGACTTGTCTTAGTCATTTGATATGACCACTCACAGTGTAGGAACCGGAGGCAGCCCATGCCCCAGTGATCCAGGAAGCAACTGCACTCACTCCATGCACGTAGTACATCATTTCAGCCTTGGCATAGCTGCTGGGCAACGATTGACTGAGAACGTTAACGGCCGGCACCTTGCCAACGCAAGCGACCAAGTCTTCCGGACAAGTCCACATTGTTTAGGTACTAAGTTAAACTCCAATAAATTTTCCGACCAGACTGGCTGTCACAATCAATTGCTGCAAGCACCCTTTGAGTCGGCGTCGGGGGCTCGTCAAGCTCCATGGACTCCGAGGTTCCGACTCCGACTTTATCACATCACCATCTGGAACGAATGAGATTGGAAGGGTGATCTGCCGACGCGGATGCACACACATAGCCAGCACGAGGCTTTTCGCTTTCTGCCTCAGCGAGACCCGTGATCCCATGTGCTAGATGGCACTGCGCTGATGATGACAAGACGAGACAAGAACAATCCATGTTCATGACGAGTCTTTGAGTGGCTTGATCAATACAAAGACCCACTCCTTGATTGCATCTTTGTTTTCTGCCATTGATCAGGGTCCGTGGTCAATCAATGATGGTGGCTGATACTTGAAGAAAACGTCACCATCAGAAACGGTTCCCAGACGGTGTCACTTGGCTTCCTCCAAAGCCTAGGCGTTCTGACTGAACGGACGGGAGAGACCTCTTTGTTCTGATGGCAGCGTCATGACTGTGGCACAGTGACATGCGCCTGGAAGACTGCCTACAGTAGATTCGAGTATGGGGACAGACTAAACCAATCAGACCAGAACGGGAATCTAGGTTGGTGAGTCCGCGTACCCAGCAACCAGTCGCGGTTATAGGTTGTAAGATACCCATGACTATGACGATCGCAGGCTCATTCTAACATAACAGCTAACTGTTGATTTCTTAGATTGAACAGCTCATATCCATGTGTTGGCAGTAACATAAGGTACATACAAGTTGCAATTAGGTGTCGAGAAAGCCTGTCTCCTGCTTGCGGTTGAAACATGGAAGCGACCCGGGGATATCCTCAAGGGGACACTTCCGCTGAGGTCATAATCAATCTGCGCACGCCAGGAAACTTCCTGCAGCTCATAGTTGCCTGGGTCTTTAATTATTATGAGCTTTGTCATTCATGCACCGGCTGCTCCGCTACGGAGCATGGCTTTAACTGTCGACAAATCCACTGATACCGTGAACAAAAGCCAATCGATATAATCAATCAGCAAATTATTGAGCAAAAATTCAGTTATGCTCCTTTCTGAAAAATATGTTGCACAAGAGCTCCACTGCAAAGTTTCACAGGCCGCAAACCGAGATGGATGATGAACAACGAACCATTGAGAAGCAATATCAAAGACAAGGATCAGCTCTCTCTCTTTTGACGCTAACAAGGAGCTGGGGCCACTGCATCTTTTTTCGTCGCATTCAGTGTGGAAGCGAAAAAGCGATGTGCGTCCAGTACCCTCAGGTACTCGCGACCAATGTACCTTACCTTTTCCAATTTCGCTGCTTCCTCCATGGACGATGCTTATCATCCGTGGCTGTCCATGGAGGCTTTCGATGCAGCTAGGAAGGGATATTCTAATCCATGCTTACCTAGATACTCACACCTGTCTTTCATTGACAACTTGCATACGCTGCTGCCTTTTAACCTACCAAAGCTCCAGAGCTCCTTGTCAAGTATCAAGTTAACACATATTACGCTAGATGGAAGACATGGATACTTCTACTGTTTTGGATAATCAAGGTTGCAAGCCTCAATGCTAATGGTACCAATTCGAGCTGCGGCAATGGCGTGCTCTAACTCATGTTCGCGTTTAGGTAGCCATTGACTATCGCCGACCTCTGGATTGTGAGCACGAGATTTGTTTCTGGACAGTTGCCAAAGTCATAGAAGCAGCCAATTGATATTAATTGTCAGTCCAAAAATACCTGAGCGCATTCTGGGCTGGAATAGACGTACTCGTGATTGAGTTTTTCGACAGCTTCCGATTACCAATTTTATACTCAGCCCTGCTGTTGACGAAATTTTTGGGGGCTCTCCGTGTAACGGTTCAAGTGTTCCTAGCTACAAGCGCTTCGAATTCAAGGGTCAGCTTCAGATACCTAGTCCATTTCACAGGCCATAGGCGCGCGCAGCCCATCCCGATCCCGTCACTCAGGAGACATACACACGACAAGGGACATGGTAACCCCACGAAACACCTACACTTTCCCCTTGTCATTTTTGCTGCATCTCGACGCTCACTCGGATGCAGCGGAAGATGGTTTCTCGTTAAGGGTTTACACGAAGGAAACCGTTTGAGCTTTTCTGGCCATTGAGCGAATCGACAGCCAATTAGATCTACTTAGCGCGGCAAGCCTCATCGTCATGACGGTGATGTCCTGCTAGAGGGAAAAGAAGGTTATGAACTAAACGCATCCTCGGTCAAGAGCTTTTAGTTATTCGCTCCGACTCCGACGCGGAGTTTTCGATGTGCTGTGCGACACTAAAAAACCAATGGAGGAGGCTCTTAACGGTCGCTCGGGTCTTATTTGTCAATGCGTGAGGCGCGCGCCCCGACGTGAGACGAGGCGCGAGGCCATAATGCGAGGAAATTGAACGTGGATAGCGTGGATCCTCCGTTCGGGACGGAAGAGAATAGGCAGAACGAGCAGTGGAGGCTCAGGGTCCGAGAGAGATTGGGAGGGTCTCACTAAACAGGGATACGAAACTCATCCAGTCCCTTGGATAGAACAGGTCGATTGCTGTCTTGTCGCGGCGCATGATCTTACTGATAAACAACCTGATCAGTATATTGCAATCTCTTTAACACGTTGTCGATTCAGCCGCCCGTGCACGGATCCAACTTGATTGAAACATCCATGCCACAGCTGCAAAAGCCAAGGTCGAATTGAGGCGGACTGGCCCAAGTTCAGGAGATCGCCAAGGGTCCCCTACTTGCGCACGAGACACTGTCACTTGCGATGCGCTAGTCAATTGGGAATATGATGGGATGAGTTAGGTAGTTTCAACTTTCAACACAATCTCAAAGACAGTTCTAGGTACGGAGTACCTTGAATATTATGCTTAATAATATTGCAAACGAATGTGCTCATGAGAAGGCAAGAAACAGATCATGTGGGTTGGCCTGATACATAACATTGTTTATTAGGCAAAGTCTTGGCCTCGGCTGTTACTCGAAATGCCGTTAGTGTCTGACACTTCATGGTAAGCACATGCTGAGCTTCAGTTAACAGGCTTGCTCTCAGCTCATCTACTTTGGTCTTCTTGCTGATGCTTGAATGTCTGGCCAGAAGCGGAGGGATGTGCAGTACGTGTCTGATTGGGGATCGCTGGTCCAGACCGCATTGTGTGAACACAGGTATGATGCTGCTGAATACTGTTGCATGCCTCTCACCCTACCTACAGGACATGAAAGACCAACGCGGTATGCAAGCACACGCCAACAGAGACTAATGCCCAATCAGAAATGTATCATGATCGGTTCTTATTGGACAAACAGTGATGACTGCTACTCTAGCTCCAGATCCATGCCCTCGTGAGCGACAACTCCAAGGTATATCATGGATCAGGTATCATGATGCCAATAAAAGCCTGGTTTGGAAGCCCAATACATAGGCGGTCAATGCGACGACATCCGAGCGAGCCGCCATAATGGGTAGTATTGGATCGAGGATACAGAGTACTACTCTTTATCCGTAGTGTCAACCCAATTGTCACCATCCTCTCTTGCGTACTGCACTTGGGCTGAGGTCTGAGTGAGACAAAGTGCAATTAACAACTGACTAAACGAAATTTTTGTTCTTGAGCCCCAAAAATCGATCATGACGGCCGATTACCTTAACTTAGTTCCCACAGCGGGTTCAATCTTTGCGAAGTCCGCCGAGGTCCCACCTAATTCAGGGCCATCGAACTTTGCTTTCCGCGTTTGGTTCATTGACTCGGCCGATTTCTTGAGACTTTTTTTTTTTTTTT
>JAAOAK010000642.1:0-22957 GCA_013396175.1 Fusarium denticulatum
CTACTACGGAGTACTGCTGCTGCTGCTTTATGAGCCAGAGAGAAGACGAAACTGAGCAAATGATCAACTGCTCTGAGAAAACCTCCCTGTGTTCAAATGATTGCGCCAATATTCCGCAACTGGACAGATGCAGGCCTTGAAACTGCACAACAACAACAACCATACGGATTTAACCCCTGATCAATTGTACTATATTTAATGCTGGCCTCCATTTCCCCGTGTCGGATAATACAGTTGCAATCGTGCAGACCGACCCCAAAGATGACCATCTACTGGCCAGGTCCTCAAAGTCGGAGCCTCAACCACCCACCCTCACAGTCTGGATGAGAAGCCACCCGTGTATCTGAGGCTGCATGACGTGAGCCATACCTGGATTGGCGCGTCGCTATGTGTAAGTTAACCAAGTGAGATGCTCCCTTGGCTCCAAAACTGAGCCCAAGGGCACTCCCGTTATAAAAGTCTGATGTGCGCTTCTCAACTTCAGAGTTTAGTAGCCAGTCAACAGTCACTTCAATAGCAACTCATGACCACATTCTGGTTTCTCAGAGAGCTACGAATCCTTGCTCAGCCTGTCTTACACGGCTCTATGAACCATTTCATAGCTTTCCATCATTTCCTCAAGCACACACGAGATACTTGAACTCGAACTCGAGCTTGTGCTCACTTGACAGGAAGCAATGCCAAACTCTTCAACAAAGGCCACACAAGGATCTGTTCAATCCGAGAACCGAACAAACAAGATCAATGGGTACGGTGACTCTTCCTTTCACCACAACGCGAATACGGTTGAGATCTAATTTACAGATTGTTCTCCAGTCAAGCCACAGCCGAAGATAAGCAAATCATGATGATCAGATTCGTGAGCGACATGTACGTGCCTGTTTCCGCCCGTCTTCAGGACCCACTGTATGTGCCCGGAAGCCACATGCTGGACAGTGCGAGTTTGGGCCGTTTCACGAACCGCCCTCGGCCCCACTCCTCCACCGGCTTTGATGGAACAGGGGCCCACTTTATCGGTAGGCACTCGGGCCCGTTTTGGCTCTCTATGCCGGTTCTTTGTACTGAGCTAACACTAATGATTTCCCTAGAGTCTGGCCTCGGTACGAGTCGCTAGGAAAGTTCTTGCGCCTAAAGAGTCGAGCCAATGGGTTATCCACCTTGAGACGAGTCTCATTATGGTTATTCCATCTTCTCTCTCTTCTCACTCACATGGCTGCTGTGGAGTAGGCTAACGCCCGACGGCCACTTTCGCACTCCCTGTATTTGGCACGATGTTAGCAAGCTGTGGTCTTACCGTCACAAACCACGTCGACCGCATTATCTTCGAAAGTATTTGCTTCTTGTAGTTCATATTTTGGAAGCAAATATGCAAATCATATCATAAGAAATCTAAATAAAACCATCTTCAATCCCCCATCGAGTCTAATTCCTAGCTGCCAACTACATTCATCCAAGATCTTGTCAACAGATGAAACACTATTTCCGTGACAGCAGACACAGTCAGACGCGATGTTGCTTGACCCGTGCGGCTTGACTGGGACTGGCCATGGGTTTCCTTGATGTGGTGCTGTCTGTGAGTATTGCCAAGGCTCGTTTTTCCATCCGCGATCCGGCTGCTTGTTCGTCTTGATTATGTCCGGGGGTCGTCTGCAGCTCCGGCAAGGTGGCTGGATGCCGTGACATGGCCTGCAGGACATTTTGCCCTGGCTAGCCTGGAATCGGCTGTGGTGAGTGCTAAGTTGATGAACGGCCTTCAGATAGGTAGTGGGGCGCTATTGCCAAAGCGCTGACCCTGGTTCAGATGGCTTGGGGGGCCTCAAAACTTCAACGCCCAAATTCGGCTGGACCATGCTCCTGGAAGGCAGAAGCTAGGAAAGGGAGGGACTCAGTTCCATATCCTAGACGTTGATGAACAAAAATCTCCTTGGCATTGAAGCGGTAGTCTAGCTGTCATGAGCGCCATATAAGCTAGCTGTCACTTAAATCGGCCACCCACCTTATTAGGGTGGTCGAAATCGATTGTTAGACATGCAGCTGCACCCCCGACTGCATTTGCATCGTGTTGGAACGCTCTAACTCGGCTGCTCGGAGGGCTCAAATGTTATTCATTCCGCCGGCTTTCAATCTTCAGAAGCTCACACATGCATCCCCGAACTGTTGCTCCCCTTTCCCCGGCAGCCACCAATTCGTCAAGGAGAGCAAACAACGACCAGGGCTTTGAGCCCCCCGGTATCTAGGGCCCCCTTCCTGACGCTGATTCCGTAGCTGCAAATCATTTCGGATGTTCTGTGCCACGGACCATGGTTAGTATGAACGAGATTTATCCCTGGGGGGGACAGTACCTGCGTTTTGTCTCCGGCCGGGGGGTCGGCATGACGAAGCAGGACATTACCAGGGTGCATGCACACCGCCAAAGCTTCACATAGGCGATAGGTAACGTGGAAGCAAGATGCTCCTACGGTAGACAGGAGGCTCTCACGGTAGATAGCCCGCCAAAGCACTTGTTTACCGTTTAATTCAGCCGTCATTTGGCACCTGAGCCATATATGATGGGCCTGAAGGTAATGGTGCGTCTCGTGCAAAGACGTTTTCCATAACGAGGCTTGCAAAGACGGCTCGACTCGAATCTCACGCGAGATAGGAAGAAAACGTGCAGACACAACGCCATATTGCACTGTCAGTGGGTCGCGCGTTGACGGAAAACGCCATAGATTCCATAGTAGTTCAAGAATGCTTGCACTTCCTGGCTGTTGAGACTTGAGTATAATCATAGCCGGCGACTGTGGGCAGAAGTAAGTACGAGATCGACATCATCACAGTTGATTGACAACCCCCAATACTCACGCCCATGCCATGGAGCAGGGGTGTCAGGGGTGCACTGGCGCTAGACACGTACAGGCGCCAGCACCTGGGCTTTGCTTCGAGAAAAAAGTTATAGACTTGAGCTTGTCTAACCACGGTGCGCATGCCATGCACGAGACTGCGCTGCAATCGAGTTGGTAGGACAAGATATTCTGCTGCATACAGTACCTCTCAAATTTTAATTCGACAGCCCACTGCAAACCCTGCGCTCATTTGATGCACACCCTCAAGATCTCAACAACAGGGGAACGAACAGGACAAGGGCCGCCTGGATCGGAGAAGCAAGTGCCAGAGCTCGCGTCTAAAGCTAGCCCAGGCTCAGGTAGCACGAAAGCGCCAGACCTTAATATAGGATATCAAGATCGACTCAGCAAAAGATATCCTAAACTTAGTAAAGGTACTCTGATTTTTATGCCAATTTACTTAAAGTCTTTTTATCATTTAGGATCAAGGTCCTGAGTTTTCTTTCCTCCCCTGGCCCGGCGAGCAGTTGTGCGGACACATCTGTAGTGAAGCCTCCACTGGTGGGTCTGGAATCTGGGATGCCCTCCCCCCCACGCCCAAGAGATTCCCTTCTTTGATCCCTGTCTCATCTCAAAACCAGCGGGGCCTGAACACACATCTGATGCTGATAACTTTGTGCTCGCTGACACCACACTCAGTCCGCATGAGCTCGCTCAACTCTCATGAGCCAGCTCATTGAGCGGAGCCGAGGCGCGCTCTTCGTCCGCTTACAACGCTAGCTTCACTTCGATGACAGCCTGTACTGCACGGAAGAGCTCAATTTCAAGGCCGGTAAGTCCGTGGCGGGGCCTTGTCGTGAGAACGAAGTTGTAGGTATCCGTAATTTCAACAAGTTTGGAGTAGTGTGGCTGGGCTGCCCCATGGCGCCACAGTTACAACGAGGCGGTGCGTCATTAATCCACTTCGAGAGAGACGACAAAGTCGACTGGTCGCATTGGATTGCATTCCTTTTATTGTATCTTGGCATTGCCCGGCGCTGTACGGGCGATGCTAAGATTCAATGCCCCACAGAGCAATTGACCAGATGGCTCCCTCATTGAAATGCATCCAGCGATGCTCGCCAGCTGTTCAAGGGGTTTGGGATCAAGCGGGGTGGTCGGTGTAGTAATCTCGGGGTGCTTCTGGCTCATGTTGGGAAAAGAAGGAAGTGCAGTTCAATCAAGCATAATTTCTCGCGAACTTGGTGGCTCGGGAACCATATTGAGGTGTCAGGGAGGAGGAGGGTACGTTGCGCTGGCCAGCATTTCCCGGCACGCACGTATGTACTCCTCGGGGTGTAAGAAGACTTCTGACATTAAACTGAGGTACTAAAAATACTTAGTCTAAGATCCTCTAAAACTTTACTAAGTTTACCTAAGTTTACCTAAGGCTTTTTGTCACCTAGGATAGAGGTCCTAAGTTTTATTACATCCCCTTGGTACTGTACATATGCATGTATGTACTGTAGTGACCTCTGGCCCAAGATCCTGGGCCGAGCAGGCGAGTTGCAGGGCGTCCACCCACCAAGCGCCGAAGCCCATGCCTGGTCCTGGGGTGCTGCGCTCGCGGGTATAAGAGGTGTTATGCGATGGACATACTATGGATGGATGTTACAGCCGGGAGCCTCCCCGACTGTGAATCAAGAGAAGTCAGGTTCGCTGTGTTGCTCCATTGATTTCATCTTCCAGCCATAATCCCTTTGTTTCGTTTCCTTGCTCACACTACCCCCCGCCCCTTCATCCTCTGCCGAGCCACCACCTCCCCTCCGGCTTCGTGCCAGTCGCTAGCGTCATTACCAACTAAACGTTAGCAGAGTGGTGGCATTCATTGAACAAAAAAGCGAAACTGAAATTCGGGTTTCGAGAATGAATAACCAAGGTGGAGCCATGATTAGGACTCCTGGTCCGTTGTTGTTTTTCTTCTTGCTTTTTGCCTCTCTCCGTCACATGCCACCGAACCGCGGAACAAGTCAAAGCCTGATTGATGATCAAATGGCTGGCTAACTTCCATTGTCAGTCGTGTTTCATTGATTGATTTGGAACGTACGCAACTGACGCAAGGCCGGGTAAGCTGGGTAGCTATTCCTGGCAATGGTCCAATCTTCAATCTACCTAGATAGTTAGCTTGTAAAGCGGGCCTCGTCATCTGCTGAGATCGTTTTCAACCTCTGTTTAGGGGGGAGCTTGACGTAAAGCATGGAGTGACGGTTATGACTTGATTATCCGAGAAATCTCAGAGCCGTGTCTTTGTGATATCTCGGGGACATATTTTCGGCGCGGTGGTATTTCTCCGCAACTGAGCGACCATCTGAAATTTGATCTGATCCACTCGAGTCGCATCTTCGAACTCGCTAAGCCTTAACAAGGGTGTGTAGCTAATAAGATCTTGTGCTGGTGCTGCTTAGTGGACCGTTTCTCTAGACAAGCCCGCCCGGTCGATCTGGGCGAACCGTCCGCATGGGTACCCGGAACCTAAAAGGCAATCCTGAATGCTCCACGGGCTGGCTGTCAATGAGCTCGGGGTGCTTGCTGCAGATGGACTTGGTGCTGGTGCTGGTGCTGGGAAGCGGTCCGGCACGCCACACGTCTTGTCAACGCCCTCCTCCACCTCCACCAACAATTGTAGGCGGACAGACGTTGGTGTTTTTTCTTTTCAGGGTACACTGATATTTGGATTGATGCTGCATCACGACGGGCGGATGGCCATTACCTTTCCGCGGACACATTTGCAGTTCTTTTAGTACCAGAGTAAAAACCGGCCCCTTGTTCAAGTTGCGGTATTCAATCCTTTGTGGGATTATTCTTCTCGTTTGAGTCAATGAATGGAAAAAGATCTGGGGGCCGCGCGCGTCAATCTGTGAAAGAGCCCCAGTGCTGCTATCGTCACCGTCATACGTCAGTGATGGTTCGACAATTGTTCAAACCCAGCCCAATAGCAATCGCTGGTGCATCCATTGGCTATTGATGCTTCGGACGGGCCTGCTAATTTTGGTGCTAGACCCAGGTTAGATGAGACGTTTGGACTTGAGGTCCACGCCATGGGGAAGCGAGAGATCATCACAGATCCATCTATCCTTATCAACATACCCTCTTTTGTTTCCCCTTTGTCTCGCTCTCTCTCATTATTCAGGGACTCGTTGTCTTTTCTTCGGGGGACTCAACCAAAATAAGACTGAAGAATTCGAGGGGATAAAGCGAGAGAGGGGTGCAGGTAAGTCTGCGGGGTAGTCACGCTAACTCTGTCGCTACTGTCTCTCGCTGACAACAATGACATTCATCCATCAACGATCCATGACACGGGTTTCTTCAGTGCAGGACATACGGCTTCAAGTGTCTAGATCGCCTGTGGCAGGGCCAAAAGCGAACAACCTCAAGGAACAGGAAACCCTTGCGCTGTACTGGCCTGTGCTGGGCTTGACTTGGCTTGACTGGGCTACCTGGAGCCAGGGACATTGATGGGAGGGGAGAAGTGACGGGGAGTCTAATAAGTCACAGCGGAAGCCCAGAGGCATTGGAGCGCCGGGCGGTGCAAATGGAAGACCGGCGCTCGTTGAGCTGGGCTGAGCTGAGCTGGTCTAAAGGCCAAGGTGCCGATTTGCACGTCAGTCGGCTTGCATCTTCCTTTTTTACGGATGCTCCTGGGCTTGCTGCTCCCCTTTGCTCTGTGCTGTGCTGTGCTGTGCTGTGCTGTGCTGGGGTGAGCTGGGTTGAGCTGGGTTGAGTTATGGCTTTGCAGTGGATGGATGCCATCATAATTTACACCCCCCCTGGGCCTATCTGGTCTTCTTCCTCCCCGCTGTCCCCTCCCCTCTCCTCTCCGTACTCGGCTGCTCACTCGCTCACAGATTGGATGGATCGTGTCGCAACTTTTTTTACTGTTACTTGATTACCGTACCGTCATATTGCCTGGTACCTTATTTTTTTTTTTCCCTCTCCCTCTCTATGCTCATGCTTGATACACTCATCCCATCCTTTCATCCCAACTCTATCGAGCACCTTAGATATAAACTTGTTCACCCCCTTACAACTCTTTACTTTGACTTCATCACATCACTCACTTACCTTTGACGCATTATCTTACCGCACATTCTTGCTCCCCCTAGCTACCTTGCCTTACGCCGCAGCTGTTTGCCCATCGAGCTCTTGCGAGTGCTGTCCCTCCCCCACCCGCCGCCGCCGCCTCTTCCTATCTTCTCCAGCTTTCACCCGTTTCCTCGTCGCTCTCCTCTGTGCGCTGAACACCGCTGCTGGGTCTTCTGCGCTGCATGATCTCTAGCTCATGCTACTCGGATCCTTCCTTCGTATCCATTCTTATATTGTTATTCTCATCGGTCGTTGGCAAAGGCCGTATTCTTTCGCGTCGTCGTTCGGATCCGGTCATCACTATCATCACCACCGACATCGCCGCCGCCGCCGCAATCGCTTGATTCATAGCAATCTCGGTTTTCCTACCTTCGATCTATAACGCCCGTCCAATATCGCCCTCCAATAATCATGTCTTCTGTCGTCCCTCATCAGGGTTCGGCCGTTGGGTACGTTGCGTTGCCCGCTGAGGAAGCACGTCTTAGACGTTCTCGGTATTAGGTGATGGAGAATGCAGCTAATAGATATGACGATGGTAGCGTTGCGGTAGAAGCTCGACAAGAAGCCCCGGAACTGTCACAGAACCGTGTGGCTACGTACTCTCACGATAACGTCTTTGCCCGCATCCAGTCTCGTGGTGCCAACAATGGTCACGTTGCTGGCGGTCAACTTCGAGAACACAGCATTGCGAGCCTGGAAGCCGACATGGCCAGGTACCAGCCGATGCAATCTATCGTTACCGTTCCGTCAAACTCAAACTTGGCTGGTATTGGTGCACAGTTTGAGGGATTGTTCAAAGGTTCGTCGCCGGTTCCTGTCCCTAGACCTTGGGTCACAAGCTAACAGCAGGGGCTCCAGAGTAGCCGCGTTGGTTCGTCCCAATATCCTCCCTCAACATTATTCAATAAGGTAGGTTTGTGCGTTTCGTTGATTTTTCTTTCCTTGACTTGCTTGCTCGGTTTTCTGATAGACGGCATCGTCTTGTCCCGGGTTGTCGCAATCTCCAAATCGTTGGCCTGAACCAACTCTGGGAGACCACTGTTGAGACATATATGAGGCTGGGCCTACGGGACCAGCAATGTTGATGTGATATAGAAACCTTCAAGGCGGCATCACTGCGTATGCAAGTTGGCCGAAGTGATTCTGTTGATCAGAAGCCGCCAGGAGGTTGAAGCATATACCCCATCATTTTTCTGTTTGTAAATACTATACCCATTTTGCTTTCTGTGCGACGGGAGAGAGGTCCTGTTATCAACTTCCTTGCATCGCTCTTACATGTTTGTTTTCTTTGCTTCTTCTCCTTATCGTGTGTATTGTGTTTGGAGTGTTTCGAATTCCGTATTGCCGTTGTTATCTTCTCGGATATTTGCTGGCGTTTTAGAGCATTGCAGACCGCTTCCGCAAGAAGCAGCAGTATTACAGTGCATGGGCGTGGAACGAAGGAAGAAAATATGTCCCGAGCAACCTGATACCATGTTGGGACCGCAATATGTGGTACGAGGGACTGCTTATTCTTCTCGTTGCGTGAATCGTTCCCTTGTGCTCCAGTCGGCATGAATCTCATGGGGGTACGTCAGCATATGACCCAGAGCCCTCACGCCGCGGGCGGCACAGGTCGAGGCAGCATAAGACCTGGTTGCGCAAGTCTCATGATGAACAGACTCAAGACGATTGACGACGCATGTTTTCTTGTGGAAGAGATAAGAAAACTAAGAATGATGAGGGACAAAGCATGGCAACTGAGAGGGGGTTGGGCTTTATCTATTTGTGGGTGGCTCAGTCATCAAGCAGCCAATCAGGCTAGAGTTTTCTTGACATTAGGCCCCAAAACCCATGGATAACAATGCATCATCAATCGCGAGAGCATAATCCTCGGGCTTCCTGAGGCATACTCTGTGGCCAATTATCTCCTGGCAGGTCATCAAGGCTCTTCTCCATTACAAGGAGTAGCCCTGTGAAGCTCCATCCATTGGCTTCGGCCACTCAAAACGGTTGGCCTCATTTTGGGTGTTTTATCAAAAGTACCATCTTAGGGGAGCACGGAAGTATGGATTACATGATTCACGGGTTATTTGTCATTTTGAAACATCTCCTTCCTGTATCGAAGTGTAAAGTTTACGACATTTTGGGTTTATTGTGCTATTATAGATTGGTATCGTTCAGAGCACTAAGGTATATTGCATTACACAGAGGTAGACAGGCATTAATTATATATAAGAAAACATAACGTGGTGGGCATGAGTGTTCCTATCCTCCAAAATTCTGTGAAGCTTCAACTGTTCATCACCCAAGGCAGCATAATTTTCAAAGCGTATCTTGTCATCGTCTCATCACAACTGCCCCAAACGCGTGATCGCATATTGCGAGATGTCCAAAACCGATCCTAGGGCGGCCGTACATCTCGACAACCACTTCGCGGCTTTACAATCTCCGCTTGCAAAGTTGAACCGGTCATATGGATCAACCCATTTCCCTTTTGAGCAGCCCTCTCCTAAATGTCCACATGTATTCGCTATTTTATAGCAATAAATTTCTTCACAATTTCGTCAATCCCTAAATCCTGCTCATTTCTCATGCCACTCATCATAGCCAAGCGTGTTGCTCACTTCGAATATTGGCTAGACCATAAGCGACACGCTTTGGCAGGCTGTCATACATCAAAGCTTCCTGGCGCTAATAAACCTCATGGTTCATAGGGGGAATGTGTCCAATGTCCCATAGGTACCACGAATACCACGTAGTCCTGTCATCTTGAGGCTTGCATTGAGCAGTCCCAAGTGTTTCCTGGTTTGGCCGCCTGGACTTCAGCCAGATATTGCTTTGTGCCCATACTACGGAGTATAAGCACACCGGATGCATAACTATGTGCTCATGAAACTGAAGTCAAGAGACTGGTAATTCCATAAATTGGCCAATTCTCCCAGCTCCTCGTCTGAGATGTTCGCGAACACAGGGCCCTCAGCGGGCACACCAGCGGGCACACCAGCGGGCACGAAACCTGTTGGATTTTGCATGTACAGTTGTGGCTGCCAGTCAGAACATGGTGCAGTAGCACCGTATGCAATGGGAGGCACAAAGTCACCACTCACGACAGGAACACCTCCCAAGGTATATACTGGAGACACGGCCCCTGGCGTAGGAATAATAGCAGGAGAAGGTGAGAAAGCTGCCGCCGGAGGAGAATTTTGGGAGTTTGATACGCTGCCTGGCGATAGTGTTTGTGGCGATGCAGCGGCTTCTGGGAGCGCTTGGGGTCTCGAGGGCACTGGGCTTCTGCTAGCCATGCTATGCGTTATTGTTGTTGCCCGTGGGAGACGCTGAACGATCCGAGTGAGGATACCGTATGATGCCTTGGCTGATTTAGTCACCATTCTAAGATCCTGCAACATAGCATGCGCCTCATCTATGGCTTTGTAAACATCGTCTCGTCGAGGAAGTGTGTGATGCTCATCATGAAGAACTGCTGAGCACAAGACTGTCGAGATGTCGAAAATACAAAAGAGAACAAAATGGAACTTCGCATCTCGGGGGTAGACATATTTGAAGAATCTACGCAAAGATGCCATCAGTTCTAGACAATAGTTGATGCCATCGCTGCGTATTTGCAGCTCTGCCTCTAGGGATCGTATAGCAAAGGGTCTTGTAAGGAAACCACGAATAGGCTGTAGAAGCATTGAAAATGCCACAGTATGCAGTATATGTCTGTGAAGGGCCATCCAGGGATATAAACCATCCGAAGATGTGTCCGGATGTTGAACGTTGAAGGGGGGTGGAAAGCTTGCGATCCATGTCTCAATGATGCCCTGGTATTCCTGGACATCTGCATGTGTCATGACGTTTTTCGGCGAGCCGAATCTTCGAGAAAGTTGTCGCGTTACGCTGCATTGCATCTTCATGTGTAATAGTGGCGAGTATTCGTACCCTTCCAGGCTGAGACTTGGAAGGCTGGCATCGCAGTCGGCTCGATCGATAATCATAGGCCTACCCAACAGTGTCGAAATCTGCCTTTTGGAACGTAAGCCACAAAATATTGAGCCGTGAAGAAGATCACATACCAGTCCCAAGTATCCAGAATGCACCAGATTCTCCGTCTTATTTCCAAATCAAATTCTGAGATGGGGCCTGCCTTGCCTTCTTGATGGATGGCTGTGATAAAGTCAGCTGTCGTGTCAAGTTGCCAGCTATACACAAGCATACATAGTTCTTGGGCCTCTCGAATAGCAGAGTTCAAAACATGCCAACATTCGACAAAACGGGCTTCAGCTTTGAACCAGTAACAAGAATGCAGGAGTTGCTGAACATTGATAATGTGGCCATGACCGAGGGGTATAGCGCTTCCCAGCTCTCGAGCAGCTTCATGAAACCGCTCACTTATACGCTGTATCGGATCACCAAGGCCAACCTCAAGATTCCGTTGCAATTCGACGTCAGTATATTGCGAGGCACATGCGCAAATTGTTAGGAGAAGGCAAGTCCATTGGACACTAAGAGGGCGGTTCTCGGTTCGTGATGTCCACCACAGTTGATACTGCTCTATGAAAGATGGCGGATAGATGATGTAGTAGTGGTAGTTGACATTGTTGAGGAAGTTTTGGACAAGTGTGTCTGATATCGCAGTTGGCTAGATGTTCTCACGTGTTTTGCTGACAGTACATACCGGTAAAAGGTCTGGCAGGAATCACTCTCAAAGCTCTTTCAAGCTGTGGAAAACTTCTAGGATCCTTCACGAATTCTTGTGATGCACTCCTGGTGGTCTGAAAGCAAGTATAATGTTAGCATTGAGTCAAACAATTGAGAAAATGTTTCGAACCTCGTGCTCCGACGCCAGATCAAAAATAAGATTGGAAGGCATATAGCCCAAAGTGTCGATACCATCGCTTCTTGTGCCTTCAATTTCGGGTTCGTCTCCTGAGTCTGGGCCCATTTTGTTGTTGGTGCGAGTCTTCCTCTGCCTATCCAAGGCAACCCTGTCTGTAGTTGGTTGGTTGGTGTCCTTGAAACGACATTTATCGGCCACCTTGCGTTTCTGGCATCCGCTGCATGGCCACTCACGGTTGCACTGGGTATATGTTTAGCATTTTCAGTATGGATGCATAACAACTTGCCGGCCATTGTGGAAATGGTCAAGTTTGGGGTTCGTTACCCTTTGCTTGCGGCGTGCACATTCTGTGCATGCAGATCGATAGCTGACTTCTCGTCGCTGAGCCCCTTCTCCCATGACGATGGATTATAGAGCCGTCAAACTGAGGATCGGTGTTCCACATGGATATGATTTTATCGACGAAGAGTAAGTGGAAAAACGGGGTATGTGTGGTGTAATTGTTACTTTTGGGTATGAACGCAGAGTGCTTTTTAAAAAGAACCAATATGACAGGACCCTACGCATCAAAACAAGATGAATAGAAACGCCCATAACACCGGCAATAGAAAAGGCGAATAATCATGTTCATGGGTTCCGAGTGGAGAAAATGCTGCTTGGACGTTGCTAATAAGATGTATTTGCCCGCCTGCAGATCAAGCAAGTGGGTGGGTGGCTAGGTGGCACACGAGAAGAGATGCATCACTTCGGGGGTTCGTTCCATTGCTAATTTCGTGCCGAGGGTTTTGCGAGTCGGCGGTTATTCGAAGCGATGGATCCTAACGGGACCAGCGGAGATAAGCGAGGCGATCAAGTGAGACTGTCAGATGGAATATGCTTAGTGATTGTGATGCCCCATTCCATCATGCATCTCCTAGATTCTTTGTGGCTCAATCGCCTGAGAACAAATGGCCATGAAACCATAGTTTGGAAACTCATTTGGTTCTTCTCATTGGCCAATTTGGCTTCGTTGCGATCCGACTTCTTGACTTGACTAAAAGAAGCAAATATTGCGTTGTTGAACATCCACTGGACGTGGTAGTCCCAACTTGTTGTGTGTCTTGTCGAGAGATCATCAATTCTAGACATGTCGTCCTCCATTGGCATCAGGAGATTGCTCTGTGTCAAGGATCAAAAAGCAAAGCCCCAAGAGTCCTTGCTTCACCCACACCAACCATTCATGCATCATCCATCATTTTCAGCTCCATTCTGTTGTATGGTCTTGTTGCACAAATCCACTGTTGTCTCTCCATTTGACTTCTCGAAATCCCGTACTGAACCCCTCTCCTAGCTTCGTTGACGCTGCCCCCGCTACGCAGACCGGCGTCGCCCGGTCTGAGCGTTCCAGTCACCAACCACAAGGCGCGTTTTCCTATTGAGCCGCTCCCGATCATGGCAAATGAGATTTCTTAACCGGGTATGGATGCGCAATCCTTGTCTGCTTGGGCAGGCTTGGGCTTCACCAAATTCTGTTTCGTTTTGTCGTTGCTCACCCATATGTACGTTGGTGCTGGTGCAGCTTGAGCGGGCGGTGAATGTTACCCACCCATGTGGTGAAAGGAACACATTGCCCGGCGTCGATCAAGAACTCAGGCTGAGAGAACCCTAAATTTGTGCCATACCATCGGCAAGGGCAGAGTTGAACGTGCTCAGACTGGCGTATCTGGAGATATGAGTTGCATATTTTTATGTTGGTGTCTTCATAACCTACTTACTTGAACCAGAGTGTTCTTTGACCCTCCAACCCATTATGCACGTCACTGACTATACTCCGATCCCACGAGATGGGTTCAACGGTGTTCTCCACCATTAGTCCATGTCGTCAAATTTGACAACCTTGAAGCCCAACGACGTTCGAACGTCATGGTGGTGGAGAGTTTCTATGCAACAAGGGTACTATGAGGATCCGAAACTCGAGCTAAAGTTACAACGGCGCGCCGTGACAAGTGAACTGATCTAAAGTCGTACTATCGCGTGTGGCGCGTGGGGAGTTGAGAGGCGGTGAGGTAAACGCATGGCGGTGGTTGCTTTTAGCCCTCGAGCAAACGATTGCCCCAAGCTTCCACCACGAGTTTTTCATGCTTTTTTTCATGCTTCGTCCGAACTTGCCGGCACGTTTACATGCGTCAAAGGCAGATCCCGCGCCTCAGACTCGCATAACAGGGCGTAAAATCGAACGACATCCGAAAGAAGAAGTCTCATGCGCCGTGTGTAAGGGCTCGTTACTTCGTCTGCCGATGACTGTATAATGGCGCCCCCGTGAACGAGCTACTGTAATGTAATCGCTTCGGAGACTAGTACCGACCCCCCGGAAAGTTCGTGGAATTGTGTGATCAAGGTCAAATCCTACTGTGCAATACAGGGGCCAGATCTACTGCCTCATTTCCTCAATGCAGCTCACTGGGTTGCTGCATCCCTAGTCAGCGCCATTGTCTCGAGATGTCGTATCTGAGGTCCAGTAAGAGGGCAGAGGACTCTTTCTCTGGTTGCAAGCATGGGGTTTGGGCATCAAAGTTCAAGCAAGGACGCGCGGAGGTTCCATTTCGACACTCGGTATAGCTCACGCGTATGCAGATGGCCGCTTTCTGGAAAGACAGTGGATAGCTCGGAGTTTGAGTGCCCGACTTTTTGGTGGAGATTGCGCTGCTATTATCGTATTTGTTGAGCGAAGAAGAGGAAGAAGTCAACAGGACCAAACCGGAGGAAACACGGGTATAAGGTGTTGAGAGACTACCTGAGGTATCTCCTGCAAGTTGAACCTTCCCATGGCAGGCGCGAATTGATGTTGAGCTAAAAACCAGTGTAAAGCCAAGATAGGGGAAGTCGCCACTCCCTTAGTAAAGTAAGGTAGAAGAACTTAAGAGAAGAACTATGGATCAGCTTTAGAAGAGAAGGAGCGGATTCGTTACAGTATAAGAACTTCCAGTCTGATAAACACCACCATATTCGCATATATCACAACCCTCAATCCTTTGAAAAGTTCCTGAAATGCCAGTCAATGCACCCGAAAGAACCCCTCGATTCCCGAGATTTATCGGGTCAGGTCACAAGCGGGGCAGAAGAGCAAACTTATGCAAGTTGGCGCATATCTGGGCTCTCATATGAACACACAACGAGTTGGCAGAACGAATTCATGGCTTCAGCTTTGGCATGCCCAAGTTCACGACCAATTAATGCTAGGCGATGCTAAGGATGTCATGCAAGAACACTCATCTCGACTTCCACGAGCTGGACGATTATTGGTAGCATCCGGAATTTGCTTCAATTCTATTCTTCGGAGAACCTGATACACTCGGTCTAGAATCTGCCAAAATGGCCTGACTTCAGCTAGTGCCCGTATTCCCTGTGTAACTATTGGCACTGTTCCATTTACCAAGACTAGCGAATTGTGCATGGCGTCAATCTGACCACGAGGTTATTTATGACATGTCATCTACTCCATATCATGCTCTCGAAACAAGAAAAGGTGGGAACGATGTTACATCAGGCCAATGTCTGGGGCCGAGAGCTGACACGTCAAGGAGTTGGCTAATCGGGCCCAAGGGCTGCGATAAGTTCTAACTTATCATCGCGACTTGTTCTTCTTTGGTATCCATGCCTCACCGACTTAAGACCTGCTTCACTTCTTTCCGCCTACGATCGTCTGAGCGTTTGCGTGAGCCATTAACTAGATTCCTAGTTGAGGCTGACCGATCTTGTCACTAAGTCTCAGCTCAGCCAACTCGTCATTAGTTCTTCAGTGCCGAGCTCGCCACATGGCAATTGCTTTCAAGTGCCGGTTCAAAACCCCACCCTCGGGTGGTCAACGGTCGCTAGCGAGTGGTAGCAGATGGCCGCAGCCACCATCATCGCCGATCTGTTGACTCCCAGTACTCTTGCGGACTAGTCTCAAGCATTGTTGCGGCCTAGATCCCTACGGACCCTCCAAACTCTTGAGCCAACTGGCCGTCTCTGGCTCCCTTTTAGCACCTCCACCCAGGGAACTTCTGTCAAATCGCTAACTCTGTCAACGTCTTCTGGTTCGGCCTCTGACCTATCATCGTCTGTGTCCTCGTCCGTAACTTCAAGTATTGTGTCGTTTCCCTCGTCGGCCCCAGCTCTCTCATAAAGATCTTCGGCATAGGCCCAACTTGGGGTATCAAACTTGCCGTGGAGTAAAACAATGTCTCTGCCTTCAGACTTGATGTGTCTGAACTCTTCTGCTGGAATTGGTGTGGTAAGCTGCAAGGTGCGTGATTTTGTGTCAATACCCCGCAGGAGAACCAGCCCAATAGTTCGAGAATACCGGGGGTCCAAAGCAGCGTCATTGTAGTTGGGAATGAAAGGAATACCTTCGGGGCTTGTTGATACTATCCGGAGAGCCTCATCTTTGCTTGCTGCGTCAAGCTTTGTGAGCTTCGATAATGTATGGGTAGAGACCTGGTCTTGGGTGAATCTGGAAAATGCTTTCTCATCCTCTATCTCAACTGCCGCCAGGACCAGTCCGTTCACTGTATCGGCCAACAACTCCGGCGGACATTGATAATCGTACGATACCAAACCGAAGATCCCTTTCTTGGAGGAATATCGTACAAGTAAGGGTGGTCTGAAAGAAAGTGGCGATGGGTTCCACTTCAACCTTTGGGTGATGTCAGTTTGCTTCGTTGTCGTCAAAGCTAGATCTTGTAAGTGAAAATAAGACATGGTCTGCATCGCTCTCAGATGAGCAGCGGTTCTTGATGTAAATTCGGACTGCTGGGACGGTAATTCTGTAAACGTGGTTTCTGTTGCAGCCCGTAACGCATCGACTGTCTCTGAAGGGCCATCTTCAGACATATATAATACTTCTTCAGGCTTCATCATCCTGACCAAGGCACAGAGAAGATCGAGCCCAGTTCCAAGAATCCACCCTGGTGTATTGATGATGAGAGGAACACCCGCAAAATTTTTGTTGTACGTATCAAATAGATCGACGGCACATGCCAGGTAGAGATCGGGGTCGGACGCTGGTGTTACGGAGGCCATTGAATGGCAACGAACGACGTTCGAAGCAGTGTCTCTGATGCCCGGGTGTGTGAATGGTGTCCCTAGATTCGGCTTCGTCACAAACACGAGAGACAAAGTCCCAGCTGGCGCATATTCCGGTTGGCCTGGATCTAGGTCTATCACCACAACGCCTCGCAAGGTCTGTCTATGAGATCGATCTGTTAAAAGCCGGTTCAGAAACAATCTCGAAAAAGTAGACTTTCCGGCCGACTTGGGGCCGCAAATCAATGTTGAAAGAGACGACTTCTCTCGACTGGTCGTCACCAGGGATGAAAGCTTCCTATTCCACGCAGCTAGTGAGTCCAACTCTTGGATGATGCATTTCTTAGGAGCATCTTCCGGCGTTTGGACCTATGAAAACATTAGTAAACACTTTCATAGCAGGTAAGAAAACTTACAATCTGAAAAGTTGCTTCTTTATTTGACTTGGTTGAGTCTCCCTCAGGTGGTTCGTTCCACATTTTCCTGAATAGAGGAGATAAACGGCCCAACTGGCGCAAACCTTGAGCCATTTTATCTGGATGTAGCTCTAGTCTCGTCTGTTCCTTCGTCCGTAATACGGGCACTGCATGGCAGTAAGGGGCATGAACCCATTCAATGGTTTCAGCAGGATAGAGAGTGGCACCAGCCAACACTACCTCTCCTTGAATCACTTTAATACCAAAACTTCCAATGATTGTAAATCGCTGCTAAGTCAGTCAAAGGTTTTTCAGAGCGAGGCATGAAGTTTACCTCTTTGCTAGAGAGTCGTAGTTCTACCACACCTCCCTTCTTAACTCGGTGGTTGTGATCGGATAATCGAAATGATGAGTATGGTATGGCCCTTTGAACTGTCCCGGATTCAGGAGTTATAGATCCTGGTGGCCGACTGAGAAGCTGATGAGCGATGTCGAAGCTGGTGGTGCCGGGTCATATACCTTGCCATTTCATGGCTTTTGGAATGTGCGGCAGGCGACTCAGTTACACGCTGTGACCTAGGAGCCTTTACTGCACTCTTCTTAGGAGTTGACGGAGTCCCGACTTGACTGTTCCCCTTTTGAAGTGGACTGAAGTAGTTGACGTTGCTGGTAGGTTGTTTCTCATCGCATTCTGAGGATTGTTGCGCGGACGTCGAAGAGGCCGCAGCCTCTCTCCGCCGAGCAGCAAGAGCAGCAATAGCACTCATCGCTTTATTATGTGATTTAGCACGATCGAAAGACCCGGCAAAGAGTGTAACACTTACGCTTTGTTGCATCTACACCTTCAATTCTTCGTTTTTTGTGAGAGGACATGGCTGAGAATGGTTGTGTTAAGACTCAAATGGTGACGTTGAATATGACCAGTCCAGGCAAAATTAAAAGGAAGCGATAAATCACTGGAGAGTCATTATTCAACTGTCATAGAGCTGATGAACGTCGCATGCGATCAAGGCTAAAACGTCTTCAAGGTGCGTACGGTCTTATCGATAAGAAAAAAATCATTTCGCGTTACCTGGATCTCTATTCACTCGACGGTGTATAATTGTACCTATGAAAAGGGATAGTACCTACCAGCGACTCATTGATATCTAGGATTTCCTTGATATCTCACTTGAAGTGCGTAAACCTTTACTTTTTTTACCCAGTCACATTGATTTTGCGTTACCTATCACCGGGTATCTATTTACACGACAGAGGCGCGTCCGCCTACAGTTAACCCAAGATAACTTAGTGGGTTGCCCCACTAGCGCGGCATCTCCCAAAATTTATTTTCCAGCAACTTCATCTTCACCTTTATCAACCTCGTTCCGACAATTGCACCCTCACCTCCGAAAAGATCCACGGAAAAGTCCGCCCAAGATGGCACCTAAGGAACCCTACAAGGTTCACTCCCTCAACAAGCACATAGAGAACACAAAGAAGGGCCTATCGGCTGAGGCGCAGTTCAACCGCCGCCCCGGCAACCGTGCTGCAACTATCAAGAAAGAGTCAAGCGACCCAAACAACATTTTCGCCAACAACGATGGGGATGACGATGATGAGTCAGGAAGTGGAAGTGACAGCGATAGTAGCAGCGATGGCCCGGCCGATTTTATCTCCAAACTCACCAGTGCCACCAAACCTGCTTCTGCCACTCCACGCCGTCGTAGCAAAGATGATGAAATCGCCGATAGCGATGCCGAGCGCAACGCGTCCAAAAAGAGCACTATTGTGAAAACTGCTCCTGCCAAGTCTAATCCTCAAGCCTCTAGCGATTCGAGCAGCGAAGACGAGTCTGACGACGAAAAAACCAAAGCAAAGACTAACGGCACAACTCCTGCAAAGGCGTCCGAGAGCACCTCGAGCTCTTCGGAGTCAGGGAGCGACAGTGACAGCGATGAGGAAGACGATAAGGCACCCAAGCCATCCACCAAAAAGCAAGAAGACTCTGCCTCCACCAGCGACACTTCCAGTGAGGACGAAAGCGAGGATGAAGCCGATGCCAAGGCTAAGCCTGCTCTGAATGGCAAAGCTGCTACTACGTCAGACAGCTCAAGCGAGGACAGCGACAGTGAAAGCGAGGATGAAGAGCAGAATGTGAAACTTGCTGCTAAACCTGCCGCTAAGCCTGTTGCTCCCGAGTCAGACAGTTCTTCAAGCGAGGAGGAGGATTCTGATGATGAGATGGTTGATGAATCCATGCACATTGAGGATCGCGAAGGACAGCTCGCCCTCCCCAACTTCATTGCTCCCGACTTTGTGCTTCGCAAGGGCGATGATGGCACAAACGGCCGCGATGTTGCTGAGATCTGCAATAAGGCGAACCTAGAGGGCAAGCAATTTTGGTACTTCACAGTTCCTTCAAATGTGCCCATCTCAGTTGTTCAGAATCTTGAGATCCCCATGAACCAATCTCAGTCTACCGATAAGCTGTTTTCTCATAATGGCGAGGACTATGGTGTGTCCTTCGAGAGTATCGCCCACAAGGGAAATATCCAAATCATGATTCCCTCTGATCGCCCTCAATACCAGCCCGGTAAGTTCCTAGCCGTTACGTTTACGATATTCTCCACTAACTTATAAATCAGTCACCAAGCAGATTGACCAAGTTATGCAGGTCAAGAAGATCACACAACTTGGCTCCACTAAGTCTGTTGCTCCTGTTCCCAAACCAGCCCCTCGTGCTCAGCCCGCTGGTCTAAGGGCTCGATACCAACCCATAGGAGTCAACGAACCCATGGGAAGCATCGGGGATGATGAGGACGTCGAGATGGGCGATGCTCCTATTTTGTCGACCAAAGCTGCCAAGAAGGAAAAGAAGCGCAAGTCAAAGGAGACTTCTGACAAGAAGCAGAAGAAGGGACAGAGCATCCCCGAGCCCCCAGCTGAGGCACCAACTTCTGATACGCGCAAGAACAAGCGAAAGCTAGCAGCCTCTGAAGATGATGCCGTCGCCGTAGCCGAGCAACTTCAAGAGGAGGCTAAGCTTGCAGCGAGCAAGTCCAAGAAGCAAAAGACAGCCCGAGCTGGAAGCCCCGACCTGGGCTCTGAGCCAACGTCTGCAGTCGCAAAGAAGTACACCCCTGTCTTGCCTCCCGCAATCCCCACAGTAGGAACTCCTACTCCCAAGTCTGCTTTCACGCCTGCTGCAAGCAGCAAGAAGCAAAAGAAGGTCAAGGAGGCTTCTGTCCCCGCTCCCCGACAGAGCGTGGTACCCATACCCTCTATCCCCCACTCCTCCCCTCCCAGGTCCTCTCCTGCGCGCGCTCCTGCATCGCAGCCTCCTGCCTCACCTAGCCAGGGTAAGGAGAAACGAGCCAGAAAGCGCAAGGATAAAGATGGCAAGAAGACTCCCTCAGGCAAGAAGGAGACCCCTATAGTCCCCCCTGTGCCTCTATCTTCCTCGGAATAGCGTTCTGCTGTGAAGAACAGTCCTCAAAAGGGTAAGGGTAAACACAGAGCCCGCGGAAAGTAGTGCAGAGCTCGATATGACAATATTTCGGAAAGCTTGGTGCCTATGCTATCGATATGCATCTCTGTCTATCTGACACGGCATACACCATCATTGGCATTATCAGTTATTGTGGACAGGCATATGGTGTTGGATGCGCATAGGAGATGTTGCCTTTTTTTCTCGCATGGCTTGATCATGCAAAGCATTTCAAACCCGCGGCGAGACATTTGTCTCTGGATTTCAGCGGCATGGCGTTGGTGGTGCATTTTGGTAGCAAATGGAAAAGAAAAAGGGGTTGAGGTCTCTGAGGATAGTGTAAGAGGAGTGACGAAGGGAGAGACTCGAAAAAGGCGTCCCTTCTGCGAGGATTCACGTGGATCTTTATTAGCTTGACTTTTGGGCATCAGCATCGTTCGATAGAAGGATGTTTGTGAGATAGCGTACCTAGTCAATGTCAGAACAAACAAACAAACCTTGGTTCCACACTACATTTTGTGACTGTGTCAGGCCCTAGCAAAGGTTGTCACAATTAGTTAATGCCTTGACCTGTGGTCGAAAGTTGAGTCATTATAGCGAAGTTTATAGCCATAACAAGCGGTTCGGCAATGCAAACCGCTGTCTTCTGTGCTGTCATATACACCTACCCTGTACCTACCAAACTTGGCGAAGCTATCACCACATACAGACAATAACATGTCACTCGCAAGACATTTATTTGGAAGCTGGGTTCGCGTCTTTCCTGTTCAGCTCAAGGTAACTATTATATTTCGATAATATGGGAATGCCATAAATTCCATAAGCAGCCAACGTTCAGCCACTCTTCTCTGTGGAAAAGTAGACAAGCTACCTAGTTAGAATATGAAACGATTATCCCCGCCATGCGCCATTGAATCCACGAGAAAAGTCAATTCCCCAAAATCTCGGATGACAGGCGGCAGAGTCAAGTCAGACGATGTACGTAAGGTTTCTTAGTCTGCCATTCGAAAGAACACCCCCGCCTCTCACTAGCACCTTAGGGTGTCCATGGATGGAATATGACGATGACGTTCGCTACATTTTAGAGCCTCAATGCGGCCGTGTTTTGACACCATTGCATATTAGAGATGAACGGAAAGACTGTCAATAAATATAATGGATGCGGTATGATAGAGAATACGAGAGTCGAGTGTACTTGTCACTGAAGGCGATGCCAGATCTGATTCTCCAGCATCACAATGAATAACTGGGCGGCCGATCTGATGCCTGAAAGAGTTGTTAGGATCATGCGTCTAAGTTGAAGCTCTAGATCTACGCCGACATCTAAGGATAGACTGTATACATCTCTCACCGCCAGCCTTATAGGCTAGCCAAGGTATCGAGCTGATATCCCGGTTGAGTTGACAGCGTTGACGAGTCCATATAGTGATGACAAGAGCCGATCGTCGCTGGTTGCGGTCTCTAGCTGCCATTCAGATGTGGGGGCTAGAGATCACGAACGAGGTCATTCGGCCAAAGAATACCAAAGTAATTGGCTACTAATGTTGTGTAAAACATCTCAAGCAACACTGGGATAGCTTCCTTGAACAATACTAGTGGTATGTAGCAACCAGGATTTTGCTCGAATCTGGCAAACTCGAGTCAAATTGATCACTGAGGAATGCTATGTCTCACGTCCTTGCACTATTTGCTACATGGATCATTCGAAGGACAAAAGTTTTACAAAACATTGGAAGACGACATGACGCATCACTGAACATGCCACTCAATAGCAGAAGTGCAGACAAGGTGTATGTATGTCACGCAGCAGAAAGCCGGGGACAACCATTAACCACGTGCATTGCACGAGCTCGATCTTTAGAGTGCAACGATAGACAATATGTGCATAGGTATGGCCTGATAAAGTTGAAGAAGCGAGCCAAAGCTTGAAGGAACCGCACACACGGGCACTTGGAAGAGAAAAAATTTCGGATAACGGGAATCTTGATGCAGGCAATCAATCATATCAGGAGACCGACCGATGATACTGCACGGCAGTGCACGCATTCGTTCGTTGTGTCGATAATCGTCCCATGCTAATGTCGGTCGGTATTCACTGCAAACGCCGGCCGAAAACTACCGACCGCGGGTCCGCGACTGAGAGAAAGTTGATAAATTTGCCTTCTTTTTTTCTTCTCATCCGTCAATGGGCCGAGACCCGACTTCTGAACGGACATTGCACTAAATTAGTGAGAGATTAGGAAAAAAAAAAAAAAAAAAA
>JAAOAK010000644.1:0-12353 GCA_013396175.1 Fusarium denticulatum
GCAGGGGCTCGCTGCGCCACTCCACGTCAACCAACATCCAACCCCCTCATCTGTTTGTTAGTGCGTAACTGTGCTGCAGCACAACGGTTAGTGCTCACGCCCAGCCCAACCTGGAACTTACCTATGTCCTGGGCTGTGTTCAGCTTTTATAAAACCATCCTCTTCTTCCCTCTGGCGATATTCTTTTCTCCTCTATTATCTCGCCTCATCCTATCTTTCCCTTTTTTACGTTCGCGTCATTTCCTATCTGTCGCGTTTCGTTCTACTCACTCGAATAGAGTCATTCGCTTATAACAGCACAGCACTCGTTCTGCCAACTCTACGTCATATTTCGATTCGATCTCCGAATCCGCCGAATACCCAAAAACAACCTCCAAAAACTACCTACACCACACACAGCAACAATGGGCGTCGGTCGATTCTTCTGCGTGCTATTGCCGTTCGTGCTCACAGTCGGCTCCATCATCTTCCTACTAGTTGGTGCTCTCGCTGGTGTCGCCGATAAGTCTCTCTACATCTTCCGAATCGATGTCAAGAACCTCAGCATCAGCCCTGCCGATGTCGGCAACATTATCGACAACCTCGACCTCAAGAACTTAAAGTTGGATACCCGCGATGTGCCTGTTATTGAGGAGCGTGCCGACACGGTCAAGGACAACATTACCGCTGAGCTGCTCGGTCTCGACAAGTACTACGACATCAACCTCTGGGGTTTCTGTAAGACCGACTCAGATGGCAAGCGAAAGTGCGAGAAGCCCGAGTTTGACTGGGCCAACAAGAAGTTGAACACGTCTTATCTCATTGGTGCCGACAAGAATGTCCAGATTGAACTTCCTGATGAGATTCAGGATGCTCTCAAGGCCTTCAAGACTGTCACCAAGTGGACACAAGTTGTCTACATTGCCGCTTTCATCGCTCTCGCTGCTGAGATTATTCTTGGCATCTTCTCCAACTGCTCTCGCATCTTCTCATGCTTGACATGGATCGTTGCTGGTATTGCCTCCACTCTCGTTATCGCCGCTGTTGTACTCTCTGGTGTCTTTGCTGGTACAGTCGTCGGTGCTGTCGAAGGCACAGCCAAGTTCTATGGTGTCAAGGGTGATATCAACGGCCGATTCTTCGCCTGTGTCTCTATCGCAGCCGCCTTCGCCATCGCTGCCGGTCTCTTCTGGATGTTCACCATCTGTTGCTGCAAGCCTGAGAGCCGAAGTCGCGACAAGAAGAACCGCCGATCCGATGGCGAGAAGCTCCTTGGTAGTGCCACCAACAAGCACGGCTCTTACGCTCCTCTCGGTGACGATCACGAGATGCAGACCGGCTACTACAACCACAACCAGTCCCAGTCTCAGTACGGTGCTCCTCGCTACCCCAGCGGTACTGCCCGTTCTGACCTCGCCTATGAGCCTTATTCTCATCGTGCTTAAACCGCTGCGAGTAACTCAATGACATGATTCCTTAGGTCTATTTGACCTTGACATCTGATGATGATTGCATTAATGGCGTTTGGGTTTGGGTTTGGTATCCTGGATCGAATGGCAGGGTAATGTTTGCTATCGCACTCACGCCGTCATGAAAGAGTTTTGGTTATGTTATGGCTTTGCAAAGGATGTTGGTGGATATTGGCAAGGGAAGATGCCGGATGGCATGATACCCAAACGTTTTGGTTTTGAGACAATTGGGCAACGAATGAACATACATAGCTATCCTAAACATTCGCCCTAAAAGCATAAAAATATATACAATTCATTTACTTTTTATCCGATTTGTTGTGATGGTTTGAGTGAAAAGTTTAGTGATGCTTCATCAGGATGGGCCTTGGTGGTATATAGAGCCAGTCCAAAAATTTTCTCTCATGGCTGACTGAGAATCCACACAAAACCTCATTCATATAATACAAATTCAACTCTACACCTGACTCGACGCAAGAGCTCTTATGACAGATAAATATTTTCCTTGTCATGAATAAGTAAATGAGCATCGGATTTTCAACTTTTTCAATTTTAATCTTCCGTTATCAATAATGGCAGATGTGAGTTATGATCATAAATGCCCCTCCCCCGCTATCATGAGCTCACACATGCCAGTCAAGCCTCACTCGGGAATTCTTCCAGGGTCCTATCACTTCACTCGCCTTCTTCCATGATGCGGAATATCTTCTCGCTGGCGAGGATACTCACTTGACGCTCTACGATCTTCAAACCGGCCATGCGTTGCGTATAGGCAGCGTTCGTGTCTTCTCTGCACAGCCTATTCATGGAATACGCATGTTGAGTAATGGGCGAGTGTTGGCCTGGGGTGCTGCACAGATTGCAGTGGTGTCGAATATTGAGGGATATATCTCAAACACGACGGATAATCAAGTGGTTGTAAAGAAGGCAGCCGCTCCAGATTGGATCTACGATGTTGCACCGTCACCATACGATGACGCTTCTGCGGTGCTCGCAACGGCTCATAACGAAGTCGTCCACTTGCACTTGAATGGAGACGATGCACCGGTCGTTGGATCCATTGTTTCACCTTCACGGCCAATTCTCTACGCTGCGAGACTCAAGTGGTTAGACCAAGACACTGTTCTTATGGCTGGAGGCACAATCTTTGGCGAGATTCTTGTATGGCGATGTTATGTTTCAGAGAGTCGCTCGGAACTTCTAGCCATTTTGAACGGGCACGAAGGATCCATTTTTGGTGTTGATATCTCAGAAGAACTCCCTTGTCAAGATGGAACCAAATTGAGGCTCATTGCAAGCTGCAGTGATGATCGGACTGTGAGAATCTGGAACATCACCGGACGAGATGGGTCCCACGAAAAGCACGACTTCGCTGCACCACGAGAGACAGGATTCGGATCAAAGGCAGGCTTGGACGATGGGCCTAGGGCGGAAGAACTACGACCTGTGGCTACCATCATGGGGCATTTGTCAAGAATCTGGGGTATCAAGTTTGCCCAACTCACGAAAGGCAAAACACTACCAGAAAGCCCATTGTCATTGTACTCTTTCGGAGAAGATTCGACGTCACAGAGGTGGCAGCTGAACCTCAACATCTCGCCTGAGAAAGTTTCTGGTTCGTTGAAGCACGTTGAGACATACGCCGTTCATGATGGCAAGCATCTATGGGCGCACGCTGTGGTCAACAAGGGAGACCAAACCCTCATTGCAACTGGAGGCGCTGACAGCAAGATTTCTCTCATCACACAACCTGCCTCATCGGCCACTGCTACGTCAGTATCAACCCACGAACTGCTTGGGCTTGGTTTCGATGAGATTGCTGCCACTCTGCCTAACCTACGAACCTTGAAATCTGTTCGCGGAAAAGAGATATTCAGCCGCTATGATTTCATTTCCGATGATCGTATGCTCGTTACTACAAATTGGGGACGACTCCTCTTGGGCACTTTCCGACCGGCTTTGGAGTGGAGAGAGATCGAACTGGAAGATGAGCTCAACGTCGAATTTCAGACGTGCTATACTCTCCAGACGATAGGTGACGGTGCCGCTATTCTTGGTACGACAAGTGGCAAGCTGTACTACTTCTCTGAATCTCAAGGGGTAAAGGTTCTTGGCTCTGTGCCGGGCAAGATCTTCAACATATCGATACTGTCTAGTTCCGTGGGAGGTCTCACGGAACTCATTGTCCATATTCATGGAACCTCAGACTCCCAGTACTTTTCAATCGATTGGTGCACAGGAGCTGTTGTAGCAACAGCAGATATTCGCGGCATCGACAAGAGATTCGTTGCTATATCTGCTGCTCGTTTTAGGAAGGATCTGATTGCCATAGGGTCGCGCCATGGCTTTCTTGCACTGTTGAGGCAGACAGGAAACGAGTTCCGCCCTATCCTGGACTTCAGATTCAACACACGCGATGCAATTACTGGTCTGGTACCTCTTCCGACAACCGATGGACAGGAAGCTCCCCTGTACTTCCTGGCAACGAGCAGAGATACAAAATACAGAATATACGAGATTGAAGATCTCGGCGAGGAAGTACGATTGCACCTCCAGCATGAGGTTGCTGCTCCTTCTGGTGCCGACATAGAAGGTGGATGGTTTACTCAAGATGAGTCTCCCGAATTGATCTTGTACGGCTTTAAGAGTAAGAACTTTATCGTATGGAACGAAACACGCCGGGAAGAAATTGCATCAGTTGATTGTGGAGGCGCGCACCGGACATTTACCATTGCGCATGATTCCACCAACCACAACCATGTGCGATTTGGTTATACCAGAGCAACGAAGCTTTACATTTTCTCGCAACACAGCCCGATACACCGCCCTCTGAGATATGGAACACACGGAAGGGAGATTCGGGGTTTGAGTACCAGTGGTCGGTATATTGCAACCGGCGCTGAGGACACAACAGTCCGTATCTGGGAGTATGAGGATGAACAATGTGGAACGAAGAATAGTGGTGGACTTCGATGTGTTGCCTCTACAAAGCTTCACATATCAGGACTACAAAAGATTCACTGGGTGGGAGATGACTACCTTCTCAGCAGTGCCGGTTTCGAAGAATTCTTCGTATGGTCTGTCCGAAGGCTGGACTCACAGTACAAAGGCCTCGGAATCTTGTGCGAAGCAATCCTAGAAGATAAGAGTCCTGCCGCAGATCTTCGCATCATGGATTTCGACGCATGCAAGGTTGGCAATGGAAGCATCATTATCACGATGGTTCTGTCAAACTCAACATTGAAAACATATCGTTACACTCCAGGAGAAGGTTTCCACCTCCTGGCTCGCATGTCGTACACGGGAGCTTGTGTTACACAGATTCGCCATCTCGGGGTGGACGAGAACGGTCTTTCGGCACTTACTGCTTCTACGGATGGACATCTGACAACCTGGGAGGTTAGTTTCGGAGGGGAAGTGGCTAGCCATGCTCTCGTCCAGGTGGCTCCCGTGCACCAAAGCAGTATCAAATGCCTGGATCTCCAGCCAACACCCGAAGGGTTTCTAGTTCTCACAGGAGGCGATGACAATGGTCTTGGTGTGACAACACTTGTACCTATGTCAGACGAGTCGGACAAACGTAGATACATGACTTCAAGCCGTGGAATCGTACGCAAGGCCCATGCAGCAGCAATCAACGGTCTTGTGCTCGTGCAACGTGGGGGAGAGACATTCGGCATTACTGTCAGCAATGACCAGAGAGTCAAGGTCTGGAGAGTTCAAGTGAACAATGTGAAACTGGTGGCCGACTCGTATAGTGGTGTTGCTGATCCTGGTGATATCGCTGTCGTAGGGGAGAGTGATGGTGAGAAGGTCAGTGTTGTGCTTGGGGGAGTGGGTGCTGAAGTTTGGTCGTGGTAGTTAGATTTGTTGGCGTTTTGGGTTCAGAGTTACATAATACATCTAAGTTATTAAGGGGCAAAAGTTTGATAGTTTAACCATAACAAGACACACTAGAGTGCCTAGCATAAATGCCTTCATCGAGCAGCGAAATCCTCTTGATCTGCTACATGTTTTTTGTGCTGACACATTAGAGAAAAGTGGCTTTTAAGGAAAGACTAAAATTCACTATGATTCCAAGGTACGTGGTACCATTTCAACTTGTCCGAGGATGCGCATAGATCCAGAGTAGCTTCTAGGCAAGTCTTCAGCTGAACAACACAAAATTATGAAATGGGCCAATAAGTATCAGAGGAAGATACTATGGCAATTATAGATACAAATACTTAGGCAAACTTTGTATACATTTGGTAGACCTTGAGACTACTTAACTAGGCAGTTCAAGTATTATGGTTCAGAGCCAGAAGCTTTCCCTGCTCCCCAAGGCATGGGAATAGTTGAACGATGCCTTTCCACCATTTCTAAGGAAATATCAAGATGTGAGGGCCAAATAGCCTACGGGGGCTAGAAAAAATAGTGGCACCTTCAGAAGTGGTAGTTCATTTTGAGGATTCACAAAACTTGGCCACTTTAGATCGCTGATACAAGACTTCTGAGGGTGAAGGAACATGGTTTACCACCAGAGAGACGGTCGTGATAGTTGAGAGTTGTGAATGCGCATCATCAAGTATCAGATGCTCAAAGATTATCGCCGCCCTCAGGAATGTCTCTTGATAGCACGAATATTAGTGCTCCTTTCCAATTTAACGTATCCTACGTCATTAAGTCTTGCTTAGTACTTATCCTGATTCATGCTTTTGTTATCTCGGTCAACAGAGCGCTATCCCAACCTGATAGCTTTGCCCGTGGATATGAGACATTGTCTGAACCCGGAATTTCGGAAGCGGCTGAGAAGTGCCAAGACATATCTCGATAGCCACGCAGTCCCTTCCGTGAGGTGAGATTGTTCAACGGTCGCAACCGGCAGATGATGTCTTGTTCAAGTCCATTGGCTGAATGTTTGATGATAACCTAGGTGTTCTTATCTATCATCCCAGCAAACTTGGAAGATTTATGAACCTCATTATCGAACCATTAACGCAATGACTCTGCTGAAACCGTTTCTAAACTCAAAATACTGCAATTAGAAAAGCGTAGGGCTGAGATGACAATGCTCTAGCAACGCTAAGAGTGCCGCTTATTGCTTCCCTTGTTTTGTCTTATTATCAGGGTTTCTCGTTCCACTTGTCATCCTGGTTGAGGGAGGGAAGAATACTTGAGACCAGCATCACACGAGACAAAGAGTCTTGGACGAATTGAGAATAAATGCAGTGGACGTTAGACTCTTTAATTTTGACACCCTCCATACAATTCTCAAGCTTTCCTGCTCTCAAGTCCAGCCCTGTTTCTTTTTCTTCATGTCTCTCTCTCTTGGCAACAAGTCTCGACCATTCTTAGAATCTACTTGGGGAATAGATTCTGGCCTGTAACCGAATCTCAGCAGTATTTCTGTATGACATGAGAGATACGGTACTGATTGGTGCAATTTTACAACTGTCATGGCTGATCTTTACCAGACCGTTCAATATCGGCAGATAAATCCAATGTAAAAAGTTGGATTACGAGGTTTCATTAGCGATTGTGACCCCCAGAATATGACGCATGTGGGCCCCTGTCCCCTTGCAAGTCGCCTGTAGTGTACCTGCATTAGCGCATGAGGTGCGCACCAAATCCGACGGGACTTTGGTTGGAATGAATGGACATTTTCAACGTTTGCGTCAAAAAGAGTTCAACGCTGCCTTGCAAACTCTCCTGAGAAATTAATGTTGGTGCCGCATGCAGTTTCTTTTGCGACCCAAGGCAATCTTGGCAGTGACTCCACTGTCAGTGAGTGATTCCCTGCTTTCAACGAATCTCCCTTGAATCTATGGTCAAACGTTGAGTTTGCGCAGTGACCTTCAGGCCATATAAACCAGACAAGCTTCCTCTCCTCCCTCCACTTGCTCCTCCACTCACTCACTCACATACACTCTTTCTATTCAAACTATTGTCACTCGTTTCCTCGGTCACTCTTTCACCCAACACGTTCGTTTTACTCAACTCTAGTAGTCTCCCTCGTTTACCAACCTTTCCTTATATACTCATCATGAAGTGGTATACGCTCGTTCTGGCTGCCTCTGCTACCCTGGTTATGGCATCACCCGTTCCAACCTCTTCTATCTCACCAAATGGGCCTTGTCCTCAAGTAAGTAACCATTTTCTGTAAAGACATCATCTATGCTAACAGTTGGTTCTAGTCTAAAGTCGATGCTATCCTTAAAGGCGACATGGATGCATCCGAATGCTGCTCATACGGCAAATGCAAGGGCGATGTAGTCATCTCGGTTGGAGAATAGGACTTTATCCCCTCAACTCACACACTCACTCGAACTTAACGACGTTACGAACACATCATTGCATACTAGCATACACAGTCCTTATCTGAACGACCTCAACACAGGCTACGAGAGAGAATCCGGCTCTTGTTCCTACACTCCACGGATTTCATACCCAAAGTTCTGTCAGAACCAACACGTTCAGTCTATCAGAGTCCACATTCATTTCTCGATTCTTTCTTACAAAGATACATTGATGCCTAAGCACGTGGCTGTCATCCTGGACTTGATGATATACAGGAGAACTCATCCTAGTGTCCTAAGGGGAATGTTTTACAACTGAAGGAGAAATGATTTAGATGGGCTGGCTTGGAAGAATCACGAGAAACATCAACTACAATTGTCATATATCAGGCAGGATCTGAAACGAATATCATATGATTTGTTATACCAGAGTAGCATCTCGAATATGCATTGGTTTGGGAGCCGTGAAATACCCCTCAAGTTACTGTTAATGTCTACAAAACTCTACTTTGTGTTCCGGCCCAACACCTCAGGGCCCGTATAGGTGGATCTCGACTATTTCCGCAAATGGAATCCCCCCGTCCTACAAAGTTCACTCACTCACCGACGCTTTGGTCACTATTCACTGTTGTGCACAATCGGGTCGTTGGTGAAGTACGAATGACCCAATTGATTTGGTTCAAGGTAGCACGATGCAGTGAAGAAGAACCGGGCCGATTCCTTTCGTCGGGATGGTTTTGAAGCTATCGTCACTTGGGCCAAGACTAGCCAAACCAAAGAAATTCTTTTCAAAATTTTGCCGATTAACTCGATACCCCCTTCGAAAGAGACCTTATTTCTCGACCAAAAGATGCATACTTGAGCGAGAATTTGATAGTACTAACCACGGTCCTGGCCAAGTATATTGTGCCCTGATTGAGATGCTGGGATAGGCGAAGCGGAAGGAGTTCGAGACGCTGCACCACCGACAAAGCCCTGATAGCAACTCAGCAGATACGCGCATCATATCCCATTTGAGCGGGATGTTGCATCTGTGCGAACTCCTACAAGGTCGATAACGTTGGGAAAGTTACTGCTAATATCCTACAACGAATGGACCGATATCGGCCCTCAGTATCGCAGCAACATCGAGTATGACTTATAGTAGAGTGGAGTGAGACATCTCTCAATGGCATATTTCCTATTATGTCTGAAGCTCTGAACTACCTTATTTCATGATTAGACAATCTTCTTACACAGTGATCTCACTTTTAATCATTCACCTGTGAGGACTACTGTGATGCTATCAATAACCATGATGTGCTTCAAGGCGTTTTAATTGAAAACTTCGTGATCAACATGCATGAAATACACAATGAGCCTGGCGCAAATTCGGAGCATGAAGACGAATGAGAATTGAGATTGTTGCTCGTGAGGATCGACACTCGGTGGAAACGGGCTGCATGATATATCTGCTCAGTGTCGAATAAGAGTTAGTTAATTGGGCATCTCGTCTTTCGCATATGGTTTCATAAACTGGCCTCAACTTCTTTGCTTCTAGAGTAAAACATGTAGGAGGATAAAAGACATCACCTCAAGATTTTTACTCGTGAGTTGACATACGGTCAATTACGGTTAGGTCATCCTCGGAGATATTCAACGGTGAAGAAAGACACCAGTACACCAAAGTTCTAGCTCTACGTGCTACTCAGTGCGCGGACTGTATCTTCTAATCTTAGGTCTCACAAGCTCTGGAGATCATCACAGCAAAGTAAGAACAGTTCTTGAGGGTCGGAAAGTGACGTGAGCAGCAGCAAGTAAGAAAGCTTGAATTACTACAGAGCTAAAAAGCGGAGTCAAAGGCTAATGTCAGCGGAGTCGATCTTGATCCGCGAGTCCCTTGGATTGTGTTCCCAACGGGTCTATCCTAGTCCTAGTAAGCAAGGTCACGAGGGGAGTTGGGTTGGTTGAGCTACGACACACGATGACGCTGCAGCTTGTCAGTGGAAGAGTTTCAACAAAGAAATCTTCCACTGCCGAGGGCATCATCGGGCCTGTTGAGCGGGGTTTCCATCAATTACATGCCTACCTAGCCATGGATGTAGTTGAACGGGCTATTATGACATAGAGTCGTCTAGGTACTAAGGTAGGTAGGTATTCTCCTTCCGTATACTACAAATATTGCAGCTTGTCGTATCATGAAAGAAATCGCTGCAACCCTGATCCTGTTTTATTTGTTCATCCCTATCCTGCTATGATTCACCTGATGTGATCCATGGATGTTCTGATATATCAGTCTTCGGTTGGTCGGGGATACATCGGTGGGGCCGATGAAGCTTCATCCGCGTTAGCATATCGATTCCGAGTGTGGAGCGGCCAATCCGCTTTCACTGTAACTGCGTCTAACTTGGACCCAAGCCCTGTAAGTACAGGGACAATGCACACCACCAGCCATCCATATCCATCCTTTCCATTGAGATTCTTTTGAGTCTGTCAGTAGGTCGAATATGAAGTCAGGTATCGTGATGAGTGACTGTGCTCGGCAGTTTCGATCATCTCACCAAGATGACCTCGAGATGGACCTCGAGATCTGTAAGAACGATAGATGAGCTAAATCGACCAGCATCTGATTCTTCTCGGTTAGTTACCTATCCACCAAACGGAGTCTCGTTCTTACGCTTTAGACTCCAGCTCTGGTGTGAGTGCGGGCTATTCAGTAACATCACGTCAGAGGCGCTGCTTATGCGCATCCGGTTGATGCATGCAACAGACCCAAGGCTCTCTTCTCTGCAATTCCCAGCCCCCTTTGACACTCTGCATCACGAGCTTGCCGGCTTCAAAGTCACCTACATACGGAAAATAAGCAGCACTTCATCGACGACTGCCGTGAGTTGGCCTGGGCCCAATCCAATGGTCTGACGCTGGCCTACTTCAACGGTTAAAGCTCACGGACATTCAGGAGCATTTCTGACCTATCGAATTACTCAATGGATGTCTGCCTGGGTACTTCGGACCTGGTCTCTGACAAACAGGGGTCTTCTATACTTGCTTCTTTCGAGATAATATGCCGGACAGAATAACATCTGATTTCCTTTTTTTCTCAGGGTCCAATTATTATCCGGTCTTGGTGGAGGAGATGATAGCTACCTTAGGTAAGGTTGGATGGAGGGCACGCCGTGGCCAGCTACCACAGATTCTGCACAGTACTGCAAAGTCTAGGCCTGACCTATTTTCCCCTCTCAACCTTATGACGGAGGCAAATCCTCACGATACTCCACACTGTAGATGATGAAGGTTGGTAGGATTAGCCCACCGTGACAGCAGAGTCAAGGTAACCCAAAAACAATGATTGGATGATTTGCATGTTCCTGCCAACCCGCCAGTGCCCTAACGCCCCCATTACCCCAGCCTAAACGCAAGCCTACGCAAACCTAAGCCAAAAGCCAAAGCACAAGCTTGGCCTGGCCGGTCCTCAGGCAATAAGAACTTCCGACGTTATACCAAGATGCCAAAATGGATTAGTCTAAAGGTATGATAAGATACACCAAATCTATCCAAGCATTTTAGTCACATGGGATAGAGGTCCTAAGTTTTCTTTGCCTCCCTCCCCAAGCTGCCCTAGTAGTTTTCGAGTCTCTCTTTTCACTGGCCTCCTCATTCATTCTGGAATTGGAAGTACCCGCTTTTTTCCAGTATTGCCTTAGGCTCCATCACCCCCAGCTTTCACGTCCATAGCACCATCACCACCACGTTACTGTATCACCATTCAACATCACTTGGCCGACACCATCTTTTTAATCAAGCCCCCCCCTCTACTGCCACAAGGGAAAAGCATATCAACACTCCGATCCCCTCGTCAAATTACGACCCTTTGTCTCTCGTCTCTAGCCTAGCCTGCAGAGCAGAGCATCGTGGTCATCGCATGCTCTACGGGCCAAGTTTTCTAGCGTCGACTTCTCTACCCTACCGGGCTGCCGAGGCGACAAAAACTAAATCGCCCAGCTACCGACCCGAGCTAGTAGCTCTCCCCAGATCAACGTCGGGTCCCCGCTGCTTTCTGAGACCTCCATCAACACAGCTAGGTACCTCACTTAGCCTACCTTACCTTGTTTCCAACACATAGAGTCTGAGGCGCACCTCAAATCGACTCACCGAGCTGCGTGCTTTGGTCCAATATTTCTTTCTTAGGTACTCACCTTTTTCATTTGTTCAGGTAGGTCAATGCGCTTCCTTTGCCGTGTGGCACGCTTGCGCTCCTCAAAGTACTCCGTACAGCAGAGCTCTCGTCGCGGTGCTCGAGCCACCAAAATTCCCAAGCTTTCCGCAAGCAAGCTCTGGGCTGGCTCGTCACCTCGCCAAATGTATCGGTACCTTGCTCTAGGGCTTTCGCTAACGCATCGTTCTCCAGGTTTGGCTGGCAAATGAACTAGGGACAGAGTCTCCTACCTCGCCGACCCCTCTCTCAAGCCAGTCCAGTCTACCACGCCCGGTCTGAGTCCCCTGATCAGAAGATCACATCACACCTCTCAGTGTTCCATTCGGATCTCTGCGTTCTTGTCCAGGTCCCTCTCGTTCTGAGGCTCTCTCCACCTTGGGACTCTCCACAACTCTTCTGCTCGCTCCACCCACTCTACTCTCTTCATCGGGC
>JAAOAK010000645.1:0-21768 GCA_013396175.1 Fusarium denticulatum
AACAACTGCGAGTCATGGGCCAGCACTGTCCCCTGCCCCGTCCCCTCCAACGTCTCAAGCCCTTCCTCATCTGCCGACGACTACAGCGCCGGCTACATTCCCACAAGCGTGCCCACCTCGCTGATGCCCTCCAACAACACAAGCTCCTCCAGCATCAGCATCGGCCACGCTCACAAGGACGTGATCAAGATGGAGTATGAAGATGTTGACTCTCACGGTACGGTCACCCAGCATCACCCAGCAATTTCACTCTCCCTCTCGCTCTCAAGACAGGAGACTAATCACACTCAGTGTCTAGACACCGGATTCCGCCTCAGCAACCCCTCGCTTCATCCCGTGTCCCATACTTACATGGCTCAACAGCAGCAGCCCGCCTGGAACATGTATCCCGTCTACTACCCCCAGGCTCAGTCCTCGGTCCATTGAAGGGCCAACCTCAACCGGGCTCATCCTGGCCGGGATCTGGGCCCGTTCTCACCACTCCGCCGGCCTGTCGCTTTGATGAGCTCTTAGTCGGCTTCCTCCAGGACTGCCGCCGCATGATCACCACAGAGTCTCTAGCTCACACCCTAGGTCCTCCTCAGATAGACGTGCGCTCACTGTTTCGCGGCCATGATAGTCACGGTCAGATCGCCTGCTCACCTCATCCCATCACCGACCTCATCCGCAGCCTCATCGATACAGCAGGAATGACACGACTGACTGAGCGCATCGCCATCTTTGCGCCTCTGCAGACCATGATCTGTTGGCTTGCGCAGCCTACTCCAGAGAGACGCGCGCGACTATGCGAAGACTACGTGCCGCGAGAGCGCCAACTGACAACTCCGCACCCTCAATGGCTCGATCTGCTCCTCTGGGGCGGTCTGCGCGAGGCCGCCATCGAGCGGCAAGATCTCTACGCTACAGACGAGTTTCAAAGGGTCTACTTCGACGCGCTGCGCCTTGTCAATTGGCCTTATCAGCCGCTAGACGGGCTAGTCACAGATCCGCAGACGGGCCACGTTGGGCTCACGGATGCCCTCATGGCCCATGCCATGAACGGTTCCAACTGGCGTCTGGCTGAGACCTTTGCCCAAAGATACCCTGAGCTTTGCGGGCTAGTGGCTCTGGAGTAGAGAGTGAAAGTCTGTCTGATGGGGATCGACCACACCTTTCACTTTGCCATGACTCTTGACCTTACCTCACCTTTACTTGACATGATTCGACTCCGGTATCATGGATCACATGCTGTAAGGCATGTCATGACATCGTGAGTTAACACGGCACCACAGAATGTCGATCCATCAAACTTACCGCGTGCTGGGATTATCCGCCGCGGCAAGTCTCTATCCTGCTCCAACCCACGTCGATCATGCCCCATCCCACACATCCACATACAAACATACATACCTACCTATCTATCAACTACCTACCACTACTACATCGTCATCATCTTCTCACAAAAAAACACCCAAACAAAAAAAAAAAAACAAATCATGACATGACATGACAGGAGACTTTTAGAGGAGGAATCAAAGTACCCCACAACATTTCTAACGGCCATACTATACTTCTTACTGTACTGTTAACATTACATTATGGGAAAAGGCAACACTGTTATTAGACATGTATACTTGAAACATGAAGGGAAAGGGACGGACGGAGGCGTGCAATTTGGAACACACACACACACACAAACAAGCATTGGGACAAATCTAAGGAAATTCACTATTGGCGATATGGGGTTCTTGTTTCTAGAGGTGTTTTTTGACATACAATACTCGGTGTATGATGGTATTACCCATGTTCTTACTAGGATACTTTTTTTTACGAATCAAGATACACACTTTTGGATTCTTCACACTCTGGCCTCAATTCTTCCTCATGGATCGTGATTGCAACTTGTACATACACTATGAACATCTATCTCTTGACTAGCAGGCGGGCCCCAAGATGGGAAAATCCTCTGGTTTCATTTTACCCCATACGCTTACATGGTCGATGACATTCCAAAACCCTGTATGGACCCTTGTCCAATTTCGACCTGTAATTGATGGCATATTCCCATATCTACCAGGGTGTGTACGTTATTATACTGTGCTGTATGTAGTGTTGTTGTTGTTGTTGTTGTTTTTAAAATTATCCTTCTCTTTTCATTACTGGTAAACGTCTTCTACATACGTAGGAGAGTTACATCGAGAATGCATCTCCACCGCCATGTTCCCGTCACGCACATGGCTCAGAGTCCCAAAGAGGGAGGGGGAGTGTCGAGCATTGGGCAGTCTGAGGGTCCCCCACTTACAGTGTACGGTTAAACCCATAGACCAGAGAGGAGGATATCTGATATCGGTCCAGCGCTTATACTGCTAATGGTCTAGTTGATTATCCCCCTATGTGCCAAGGGGTAAAAGCTGTTCCAGCAGACGACAGGCATGCATGCTGCTGTGCTGTTAGCTGGTATCTCGTCTTGGAGTTTTGGAGCAGATATACCTGATACCAAACCGATGCTTATGCTACTCACCGCGTAGCTTCCTTTTGCCCTGCCCAAAGACGTCAGTTGTCCACCTTGACTACAACTATATCATTTCTCAGTTGCGTTGCATCGCACATGTCACTGCTCGAGCCCCTTGCGGTTGCGGGAGATCTCGAGCAGGGAAAATTCGCAACATTGAGCCGCAACAATACCAAGTAGAGTGACTTGAGATACTTGCTTTTGCCTCCCACGCTCTCAAGTACACGTTTTTCCAATCTTGTAAAAGATCGTGGCGAAACTGCATGGACACGCACGTGGCCCATCCATACCATATGGCCCTTGTCTCGCAATGACAGCTTGACACAATCTCATACGGCCACATGCGTATTCTAAACATGGACTTTTGCGATCCCGAGGGAGCAACACAAAGTTTAGTCTCAGGTTAGGCTTGAACGAACAGAGCTCCGAGGTACAGGCCCGAGGTACAGTAAATGTTCCGTCCTGTCCTGTCCTGTCCTGTCCTGTCCTGTCCTGTCCTGTCCTGTCCTGTCCTGTCCTGTCCAGTGCCGTGCCGTTTCTCCTGTCTCTCTTCTCAAGAGCCGGGGTGGCGTCACGGTCTTGTATGCCCAAAAGGGTGATTTCCATATTAACTGTCGGTGCGACACCGACACCGACACACTCGATATGAGACAGGCAGGCAGGCAGACAGAGGCTGAGAGGCAGACACACACACACACACATACGCAGCCAGAGACACAGAGTCTCAGCCCTCCGGAGCTACGTAATGGACATTTTTCGCGGAACTTCCGTCTAGATTCCGTGAAATAAGGGCGAAAAGCAGCCTCAAACGTTATGTTTCGCGGAAACTCTATTTGTTTCCGTGATCCCGTCGGACGTTTTTCTCGATTAGCAACAGGCAAAAGCAAAGAAGCGATTGTACAACATCGCGGCTCGAGCCTCAATTCGTCAACGGCGGTTTGTACCACCGACCATCGGAACAAGACGTCGGCCGGTCGGAGAGGGCGAAACAGAGGCCTCGTCACGCAATTGCTTGGCTCAAGGTAAAGAAAAGTACCTTGCAGTGATAGACAAACCCAAAGGATACCGACCAGGTTGCTCCCGCGGGAAACACTGGGCATGGGCACTAAAAAGTCCCCTCCGCATCTGCATCTGACTTCCACCTGAAGCCTCAAGGTAAGGCCTGCACTGACGTTGGAAATGAAACTGGTGACACTCAACATCGGCCACTAAACAACCCCCAACTTTCAGTTGGGTATTGCCTATCCCTCCTCTTCTGAACTGTATTTTTATCGTATACTGTACTGTATAATTGCGACTTTACTCGACTTTTCCCTTCCGAGTATGCACATCGCCAGAAGGGCCGCACAGGCATTTCCCAACCTAGCGGTGCAACGAACTTGAACGAAGCAACAGTCCCGTGAGACATTGACAGCAGCAACTCAGGGCTTCATTGCGTAGGTGGCTTGGCCTGTTTGCGTCTGAGCCCTTCTTCAGAAGTTCACGCAAAGCGCGGGCATTTAATTGTTTTGTTTCAATTTTCCATCGCAATTTAGACCCCGATGTCGTCTAAGGCCGTAAGATCCTGTATGTACAACAATGACCTGCATCTGACGTCTGACGCCCAGTTGCGGTGAAGATGCCCAGATGTGTGGGATGCACAATGCATAATGCGTTGTGCTGTGCTGTGCTGTGCTGTGCCGTGCTGTGCTGTACACCGCAACATGTTGCCCAGTGAGAAGGGACTCAGGGAGCAAATCAGCTCCAGGGCTAGAAAACCTAGAAGGCGCCTGGAAGACTGCTCAGAAGGGTGATCGAAGCCAATGCAAGGCCAATCTGCAGGAGAGAATGGCATCGGCACGTGTTGTGTGGATGCAGAGCAATTCGAGAGGGAGGGTGAAGAGGCTACAGTCCCCCAAAGCGCTTCAAATTCCTGTACGTACTCCGTACTGTCTTGCCTCCAACTTCAATTGCTGTACAGCCGGTTCTTCGTGACTGAAAGTTGAAGATGGTTGCGTTGAGTTGGAGGAAATGCGTCTAACTAAAGAGGGCGAAGCGGTCCGAGATGTGGAGAACTATTAGACAAATAACGGAATATGACAGGCTGAATTTATCGAGGACGCTAGAGTTGCAGAATCAAGGGGTTCTGTAGGGTCATAGAGTTTGCGCTAGAAGGTTGCTGCAGCTTCTATTCCATGGAAGTCAGAGGTTGAAGTGAGGTGCTGCTGGCCGTGATCGAGGAATCATCGACGCTCCCAGGGGGGGCCTTGAAACTGCAGGATGGGGGCTCCTCATGCAGGAGTAACGAACAGTGAGACATGCTACGTCAAAAGAAGATGGAAGGAAGTCCTGCCGAACAAAGGCGGCAGCCTGTTGTCTCCATCTCTTGTCTAATGGTGTCCTCGTCAGCGTCGATTTCCGTCCTGTTACCGTTTCTGTCCTGCGACCATGCGACCACACAGACACACATGGCTCAAAACGGACTAACATCAGCCAAATTCTCTTGGAGCTGACTTGAGAGATGCCACAGTTCGTAGAGATTAATCACCGTAATTATACCCTCTAATCAATCTGTTGGCTCGTTTATGGCTTGTTCGTTGCTAAGGAGGCCCAAAGATTGGGTTTGCCGCGCCCAGGGGTTGCTGCGGTTCCCCGATCAAGCATAGAGTTGCATTATCTGTGGTTGTCTTCTGCAATGATGACATTCTTCCCTTGAGAACTGGCAAATGCGAGGACAGGAAAAGCGCCTACATAGCATACCGCTGCTTGATCGCCATTCTTACATGTACTGTCCTTTGTACACTGTCATATGCAAAGATACGGCACTGCTGTTTCCAGCACATCATAAAAACGTCATTTGACTAATATCGTGGTGTAGAATAGAATATGGCGATCCACCTCGAGCCGTTGGGATAATCCTGGCTGCAAATTACAGGCCTTGCAACGACCCCTGGGCCGTTCGCCATGGACCCCCGTTCACACTGAGACTAGATGGACGTGGCTTGCATGGATTTGCTGACAGGGATTTGGGAGATCATGACGCTAGTAGGGGCCCTAGAATATCTCATTCAATCCATCAGCAAATAACGTCTCGGCATATAACTCATGCACGGCTGCTTAAAATTGCTAGACGGTGAAGTGATGTGCAGTCAGAAAAAGAAGCAACCGTGTGAATGGCTGCGCCAAGACGTATGAGCCGGATATCCATTGAGCCCATGATCTTCAATTAGGCCTCAAGCCAGGGATTAGTTGAGTAGCGGCACGATTTGCGAGTAGAGATGAGGTTGGACGCAAGTGGATCTCCCAACTTCCCATCGCCCTTCTCACAACAACTAAGAGACCAGATCAGTTAGCTCCATCTAAGTACCTAAAAACCACGAGGCAAGCATGGATGGTGCCTCAAGGGACTGAGGTGACAGGAGACACAAGCAGAGTCTGAAGAGGGCCCCGTGCGTTGCACAGATAATGATGGCTGCAAGAAAAGAGTCCGACTGGCGTAAGGAGTACTCATTACTCAATGAAAGGAGAAGCCACCGCTTTCGTTCAAGAAGCCCGAGGAGGTGTTGCATCCTCTGTTAATATCTCATACGTAAAAGCTTCGATGCTTTATCAATCCATCATCATGAGATATGTACTTGCTGTGGCTGAGTGTGGCTGACAGCAAGGTTCTTCTCGAACCCAGTGCAGAAGACAATAGAGTTTGTTCTTGCAGCATCTGAAATCTTCGATGCACGCCCTCACTGCTACCAGGCACGTGGCGAGGCGCCAACCATGCGATGTAATGGGGTCGCTCGAATGTAAAAAAAGGGGGTCAAGGACAAAGTATCTCAAGTACTCGATACTCGTGTGTCAAAAATCCTCTGTGTCTCCATCTCATCTGCCAAAGATACGGGGCATTTCATAAACTAGACCGACAGAGTTTGACGGTTGTTGCTTGCACAGCGGCAGGGCTGGACCGAATGTACAGAAGCTTCCATTTGCCCTCATCTTGTTTCCGTACACCAATTTGACTTTCATCTTATTCTGTATCCAGTAAGCACCTCGGATGAGGCGTCCACAATCATATTTCACACACACCGTGACGGTGAGGATAAAAATATGTGGCTGATGACGTTCTTTTGACGCGTGAACATGGTTTATTCGGGGCTGGTACCCAGCGGTATGAATTTGTGCTGAGAGACTGTCTCACCTTGCAGCCTCAAGAATCAGTCTTGGCAGTGATCTTTCCAAACGGATGAACCGCCAAGACATGTGCCATAGTCCTTTTGCAATGTCCTTCGGCCGTAAGGATGAGATTTTCTTTTTCAGTAAGACGATTGTATCCCTTCAGGATGCGCTATTGCCTGAAAGATATGCAAGCTTCCTTGGAAGTGTTGCAATGATAAGCATGCCAGCAATGAAACCCATGAGTTGGAGGGCTTCATTCTGGTAAGCCGGGATTGGACAGGAAACACGAGCTTTCAAACATGTGTGTGACTTGGTGGACTGCTGTATCAATTATGGAAGCGGTCTGAAGTACTCAAGTACCGTATTCCATGACCAACGAGAATGCATGTCTGTGAAGATCGTTGTCAACGCGGTAAGAAACCCAACTGGTTGTAACCCGCGCGACTGAGCCTATCCTCATTATGCTTTACTCATTCAGCTGTGGCTGAAACCTGGCTTTTGTGAGGCTTACAGAGACAGGAAGGAGCTTGTGCTCTGTTCCCTCGTAGCTCAGCCTTGATCAAAGACAGGTTGGTGGTGCTGGCCGTTTCATTCCCAGTCTCCCCGTTCAGGGCACTTCTATCGGTGATTGGGCCTGAAGATGCCGAGCAAAGTGTCCGAATACCGGGAAGCGCGCTCCGACTGCAACCCGCCATTTGAGGTTCTTTCAGTAGTCTCTGCAACCCTCGAACATGAAGCTCTCGTCGCCAATCGTTGTTAGCGTGATAATGATCTATCATGTCCATTCACAGTCTATGGCTTCGACCAAAGGCTCTTGGCGTGGGACGGACTCGGTCGCGAAGAACACCGGACTCGAGAGCTATTCGGTGGCCTTGTGGGACTTTATCGTGGGTCTGTCTCAACGATCGATGTCAAATCAACGGGAGCCGTCGATGATTTGAACAAGGGTTGTTTCGGGGAGGAGAGATGCCGATATCCAAGCTCCATAACTTCATTCCACGACCCGCTTTAACCATCCATCTCGAATTCGTTCTCATCTTGTGCTGGTTGTTGTCCTAATTTCAGACCCTTTCACTTATTGATAACTAGTCTTGCACGTTTCTTGGCCTGAGTGCCGGCGTCTAGTGACAAGACGTTGGGTTTACGGATGCATGCAAACATACTTTCGATCCCACAAGGCGGTCCGCATGCCACCCTCGTGGGACAGCGCCAAAAGCGTGTATTAAGGCAGCCCATTGGTGGCAGAACATCCCTAGCCATCAACTGCGACAGACCCCTAGGCCTCACTTTCCAGCTATGCATGTCACTTTAGACCAGATCCTCAAGGCCCGGCCAGGTTTGATCTTCGACAACGAACCCCAGCGAACAGCAACCCTAGTACGACGCGAGATCAAATCGAGTGAGCAATTCGTGATAGAGTGTTGCTGTTTATGCACACCCGTGATACTCTACAGAGTCATCTGTTTGCTTCAAACTTTATATTCATGACAAGAGTCAAACGAAGTCATGATACCATTGGTACCTGGGTAACCGCAGGCAGCCACACGCGCAACAAATGCCGCTTGTAGCGCAAATGGCGGTAGTAATTTAACTCTGTCGCGGCACGCATGGCATCCATCCATTGGTGGTTTTGCGAGAAGGTTTGTCGTGTCAGTCGTCAGTATCACCGTCCCTGAAGCCATGATGCGTCACGGTCGGAACGAAAGCCGAGTAATCATGAGATTGAGACCGGTACTTGGGTTTGATCCAGGGTACCCATCCTGCAAGTTGGAAGCAAAACCAAGGTTTTAGTTCCACGTTAGTGAATGCCGCGGGGTGATCTAGACTCAGCCTAGTCCCAGGAAACAGGAACCCAAAACTCTGCCACGGCTGGTCTGATCCGGGTTACACAGCGTAGCAATGGTGTTGGATACACGTGAATGCAGTGAAGAATGAGTCTTGGCATTTCGTACGGATCATGATGACAATTCGATCTGCAAAATACGTGATAGTTGGTCAAGATAATCGAGAAGCAATCGAGATTGATGATGAGAATTCGATTGCCGTGTATGATGATGGCTGAAGAAGTTTCTTTCGTTTCATCTGCCACCATTTACTCGTCATACATAGCGTGGTCGACGGTCTCCCCCCTGGGACCGGGTATCTTCCGGCCCGAATCCGATAAGTTCGGGCCGGGTGCAATCGGCGCCGTCTTGTTCGGAGATTCTTCGGGACGGAGAAGACTCTAGTGTAGCTATCCCCAAAGCTCTCATCTCCCGTGGTCCTTCTGTAGAAGGCTCTATGTGGACCTGCTACGATTAGACTCAGCGGAACCACCGCCCCTCCGTTCGTGCCTGGGCCTTGGGGCGGCGACGATACCATGGACTTGGGAGCGAGACAAAGCAAACATGTTGGTTCATTTGCCGGATCGTAACGGACCGCAGCGATTAGTGATCGGGTCTTGGCCATGGAGTGTCTCTTTGTTTGCTACTAAATCTCGGCCCGTTTAATTTGTTGGTAGTAAGCGTGGAAAAGTACCGTAAAGTAATCGGATCTTGAAGGATCCATCGGAAAAGCCACAATCTTCGGTGCCGGATTCATCAGGGCCCCTTTTGTTAATCCGAGTTTGAGAGGTGGAAATCTCGGGTATTGATCGAGGTGAAAATTGCCCCTGCCGAGGTGAAGACAAGCTCATCCCCGGGTAGTTCCCACCACCACGAACCTTCCAAATCATCCCCACGTGACCCTTCACATGACCAGTATTTCTCAACGCCTTCCATCGGTTCAACTCTGGCATCACGTATCTCATGATTATTGAAGACGCAATACGCTTATATCCCCCGCTTCGTGTTGTTTCTGTCCGAGGTTTACGAGACGGAATTTCGTCCCGACGAAGCGATAACCTGGAATGAATTCCTGTCGATTCGCTCTATGATTGGAGGAAATATCGGTTAAACCACGGGTAGAGTTCACAAGCTCATCATCCGTGGGGCTTCACCACCAACTAGATGCTCATCTGGTATCATGAGAACGAACTGGTCTGTTCGATTGGCAAATGATAGAAGAGAATGGGCTCTTTTCTCGCCCGAAGGATGCATATGTATCAGGCAGAATAGACACGCAAGTTGCTGCGGGGTTGTCATTTACCCAGGAAGGTTCTCCAGCTGGTTCAGGGCGCGAGTATTTATCTGTCGACCAGAGGAGCTGATTCCTGTCAATTGACTTATTTTCTCATTATTCTTGCTTCTACCGTGAATCAGGCTCTTGGGAAGTGATAAAATGGCTGACATTAACGTCGAAGAGGTCCTGAAGAAGCTGTCTCTTGCTGAGAAGGTCTCTCTTCTTGCTGGTCAGTAACATCACATGGTGGCAACAACAGCAGCTAACATTTCCATAGGAATTGACTTCTGGCATACAAAGCCACTCCCAGAACATGGAGTCCCATCTCTACGTCTATCAGATGGCCCCAACGGCGTAAGAGGAACCAGATTCTTCAATGGTATCCCAGCAGCATGCTTTCCCTGCGGCACCGGCCTTGGTGCAACCTTTAACCAGGAACTGCTCGAGGAAGCAGGAAAGAAGATGGGTGAAGAGGCAATTGGAAAGAGTGCTCATGTAATCCTCGGCCCTACCATCAACATGCAACGTTCGCCTCTCGGAGGACGTGGCTTTGAGTCTATAGGCGAGGACCCCTTTCTCGCTGGTCTGGGTGCCGCTGCGCTTGTTCGTGGAATCCAGAGCACAGGTGTGCAATCAACAATCAAGCATTTCGTATGCAACGATCAAGAACACAAGCGCATGAGCGTTCAGGCTATCATAACAGAGCGTGCACTCCGTGAGATCTACGCTCTCCCCTTCCAGCTGGTTGTACGAGACTCACAGCCCGGTGCATTCATGACTTCTTACAACGGTGTCAACGGAACTTCTTGCAGCGAGAGCAAGAAGCTACTGAACGACATGCTACGTGAAGAATGGGGCTGGGAGGGTCTGATCATGAGTGATTGGTACGGCACATATAGTGTCACTGACGCCATCAAAGCTGGTCTTGATCTTGAGATGCCTGGTCCTACTCGCTGGCGCGGCGATGTCCTCAATTTTGCAGCTGCTTGTGAGAAGGTTTGGGGGCACGTTATTGATGACCGCGCCCGAGAGGTCCTCAAGTTTGTCAAGAAGTGCGCTGCCTCTGGTATCAAGGAGAACGGTCCTGAGAAGACACTTGATACACCTGAGACTGCGGCTCTTCTCCGCAAGATAGGAAACGAGAGTATCGTGCTCCTCAAGAATGAGAAGAGCCTTCTTCCGTTGGCGAAGGATAAGAAAACCTTGGTCATTGGACCTAACGCCAAGGTTGCGACCTACCATGGTGGTGGCTCTGCCTCCCTGGCTGCCTACTACGCTGTGACACCTTATGATGGTATCGCTGAAAAGCTCGGTAGCCAGCCTGCTTACACCATCGGCGCATACACACACAAACTGAGTCCTCTACTGGGAAGCCAGACCAAAGGTGAAGACGGCAAGGCTGGTATGAGCTGGAAGGTGTACAACAAGCCACCTAGCGACACATCCCGCAAGCCCGTCGACGAGCTGTGGCTCGCCAAGTCGGAAATGCACCTCGTCGACTACTACAACTCTGAGCTCGAAGACCTCTGGTTCGCAGATCTAGAAGGCATTCTAGAAGTCGAGGAAGATTCCACGTACGAGTTTGGCGTCATCGTCTGCGGAACAGCCAACCTCTACGTCAACGACGAGCTTGTCGTCGACAACTCGACCAAGCAAATCGCCGGCGACGCGTTCTTCGGCACAGCGACACGGGAAGAGCTCGGCCGCAAGGATCTCAAGAAGGGCGAGAAGTATAATATTAGAATTGAGTTTGCCTCGGCCCCAAGCTTCACCCTCAAGCTGGACAACCCCGTCGTCGGCCACGGATCTCTTCGCGTCGGCGCATCAAAGGTCATCGACGCGAAGCAGGAAATCGAGCGATCTGTCGCTCTCGCTAAGGAGCATGATCAGGTCATTATTTGTGCTGGTCTCAACTCGGACTGGGAGACGGAGGGCTCCGACCGCGAGAGCATGAAGCTTCCCGGAGCTCTGGATGAGCTCATTTCCGCTGTCGCGGCCGCAAATCCGCAGACGGCTGTTGTTATGCAGACTGGTACGCCGGAGGAGATGCCCTGGCTGGATGAAGTCCCTGCTGTGATTCAGGCGTGGTATGGTGGTAACGAGACGGGCAACTGCATTGCGGACATTCTCTTCGGGGACGCCAACCCATCTGGCAAGCTATCACTGAGCTTCCCCAAGCGCTTAACCGATGTCCCAGCATTCCTTAATTTCCGAACTGAAGCCGGGCGAACACTTTACGGTGAGGATGTGTATATGGGATACCGATACTACGAGTTTGCCGACCGTGAAGTCAACTTCCCCTTCGGCCACGGTCTCTCATACACTACATTTGCCTTCTCAGACCTCAATGTCTCCTCCAAGGATGGCAAGCTTACCACAAGCGTTACTATCAAAAACACAGGCTCCGTACGCGGTGCAGAAGTTGCGCAGCTTTACGTGCGCCCGATGCAAGCTGCCAAGGTGAATCGTCCTGTCAAAGAGCTCAAGGGCTTCGCAAAGGTTGAGCTAGATGCTGGCGAGTCCAAGACGGTGACTATCTCTGAACTGGAGAAATATGCCGCTGCATACTTTGATGAGGAGAAGGATAAGTGGTGTGTTGAGGCTGGTGAGTACGAAGTTATTATTAGTGATAGTAGTGCTGTGACCGACAAAGCACTCAAGGGTTCGCTCAAGGTCGATGAGACATACTGGTGGTCTGGTATTTGATAAATGGACTATGGCTAGCAGTGTAATGCTTCGGCTGAATGAGAACCAAGATTTCACTCGCTCATGTTGTCAATAGCATCTTGTGCTTCGTATTAGTTGTCTACTAAGTTGTATGTGATAAGAGCAGGTCTTCATTTCCATCAATTATCCCTCAATCACCTAAAACTTTCTCTATCACCATAAACCGTCTGATCATCATCAGGACATACCCACGGCTCCGCATCCCCAAGTCTCTGCGCCGTCAACCCAGCATTCCCCGGATCCTTCATACCAGCATTTTGCTGCCACCTATAAGAAACCTTTCGTAACCTCTCACTCTCAGCAGATGTAAGTCGAAGATACAACTCCGTAGCAATGATGTGAAGGAGCAGAGCAAGCCAGGCACTCGCCCCAAAAGCACTATTGAGACTGGCTGCAATCTCATCGGGGCGTCCACCCGATGTTCCCTTGATAATAACGCGCTGGTTGGGAGTTTCGCCCGTGTAGAATCCAATGCAGTCGGGGTATAGTGCTTCCACGGCAGGCTTGTTGTGATAGAACATTGAGTCCAAGACTGCACATGGGGTAGTAGTATAATAAGGATCCATGCGGCTGGTGATCTGGGCCATTATAATCCCGATGAGCCTCATGGTGACAACATGAGCGGCCCGTCAAGTGTTAGCAAGTTAGAAAATCGCCATTCTGTGTCAGTACTCACAATAATCCACCCTCGGATCATCCATGCTCGATGTTGTTCAAGTTGAAGCTTCTTGATGTTGATATAGGCCAGCAACATGCATGTAACAAACAAGATGCTTGCAGCACCAGTAACAGTCTGCATTTCCAACGTGCCACCAAAAGTGTGTCTTGCGATCATAAAGACTCCAATCATTCCGACTGATGACAGTAGGAGAACAATATAGCCATTAATTCGATGAACGATGAGGGCTCTATGTCGAATAACTGGTAGAAACTGGAACACCACCAGGACAGCTGCAGGGAGAATGCCAGCGAGATGCATGATTATACCAGCCTTTCCAACACCACTACGGTAATAGTAGCATTCTCCAGGAACAGCTCCTCTTGAGCCGTACGGTCTGTTTGTGGGTGGCTCACTAGGACATAGTCGGCCGTCAAAGTCGAGATATATAAAACGAGATAGTGTAAAAGCAAGAAAAGCTCCCCCGAAGAGGAACCAAAGAACAAAGTTGTACCCCTTGGTGAAGCCAAAGGCACGGTATATACGCTGTAAGCGGGTGGGATAAGGCAAAGTTTGAGGCTTGTTAGGGTCCATGTTGTTGAAGTTATATATATATGTGTGTAAGAATGAGTGTATAGGTAGTAAGATGTCCCGTGTCCAACGTACCCTCGCGCCGGTATTTATGACCAAGCACCAGGGCCGCCATGTCTCCTCTGGCAACATTCATATATTCACTATCGATATCTACCGCATACTGGCTCAATGTATTCCCAATCTACAGTGTTTCGACCAAATCATCGATGATTGACGGCGCCATTGTGTGATGGGTAACTGGTGGTTTCTCACACGAACGCAGCACAATAGATCGCCATCAAGCCACTTATACACATAAAGATATCCGTTAGATCCGTCAGAACGTTCATTGGCTAGAACTAGACGTCTGTGTTGGTTCTCTCTTGAGGTTGTGCACTCTCAGGTATTCGACCACGGCCAATCCTTCAACTGGGCACGATATCGTATGGTAGACGACACAGGAGGAGCACTTGACTAACGAGGACTCTGAATGGACAGCCTCTATGATTCGCTACCGACGAGAAGAGTGACGCAGCAAGGCTAAACAGTGTCTCACGCATTGTCTACATGTTTACGTGAGATGAAAGCTTAGGCTAATGTGTGAGTCAAGGGTAGCACAGGGCACAATTCATTGGGATATATTACTGTAAACTGTACCAGAAAGACAATTCAGTGCCAGATTGGGAACAGAGATCCCCTATCAGCCTCGGCAGTGAGGCCGTTGGTGGTACATAAGCTGAAGGATCAGTGACTGTTCCGTGGCAGGAGCACCAGGTTCTTAACTATTGACGCTGACCGTCGTTGAAGTTCGATATATGACTACAATTATGTCAATGGCTTGGGCCATTACCGTTCGTAGGTCTCACCAACCAGAAATACTAGCAAACATCTTGATCACCACCATAAGCGAGAAGGGTCTCTGAAGAACAATCCTTCATCCAATATGAGTGACCATTTCTTGGACGTTGAGCCTCGGTGACGCTATCCCTTTGTCCAACAACCAGTCGTTTTCGCATACATGAGACGTTTCGAAGACTGGCGTCAGTTTCCCTGATCGTAGACGCTGACTGCGCACCCTCGGCTGCCGCAATTCGAACCCGACATCCACTCACTGCTCCGGACGTTCAGCAGCGGCCTTGAACCGACGGCAGATGTGGCAAGTCACCCATAGCTAGGGTTCGCTTCTCTCATGTTGGGTAGGCCTTGCTTGGCCTCGCTTTTCCACGTGTAAGAAGCCCACCTTCCCGTGAAGCATCTGGCATCACTCAGACGGCGATGACCAACCGAACCCGAGTACGCGATGCGCGAGATAGTGCAAAAGTGAATTTAGTGGAATGCAGATCGCTCACGACCGCGCGTTGTGAGGAAAGCCGGTTGTGGCCTGCCACTGGACTGAGAGACTTGGCGTCTCATCATGACCCATTCTCAATGCGCGTTCATGATGGAAACACCTTATCATCAGCAAGAAACTGATCAACATGTCTCTTCCGCCCCTGCGCACCCATCTCAGTCAAACTGACTTCCTTCGCCTCACCATTCGGAGCGTCCTCAGGCAGCGAAAGCACACGGCCACCGACTCTCGCCAGTAAGATTCTCATTCTCTCAAGCTCCTTTTCAACGGGTCCATTTCGAGTGAGCAAGTTCTCTTGAATACCGGCGCCGTTTTCATCTGTCTGAAGTGGCTCAACGATATTATGAAGGCGCTTTAAGCGCGCAACTTGCTCTCGGAGTTGCTTGCGCTGGTCGTTGAGTTCGGTGAGTTGCTGAACGGCGTCGGCATACCGCTTAGTTTCCATGGGATGGTCGTTGATGTCTTTTTCCAAGTGCCATGAAGCGGGTAACGCTTCTATAGCTTCATCTTCGGCTACCAAAGTTAGTTTAAAGATCTCATTTCTGATCTTGAAGTACTCACTCAAGTCAAGCTCTCTGCCAATTCCACCCTCAGTATCAGCAGGTCCCCCCACCTTCCGCTCAGCATCCTTAGTGTAAACATCATTGATCTGCTCAGCGATACTGCGACTAGCCTGAGGAGGGTACACGCGGCGACAATGTTGCTGGATAGTGTGGTTGAGGTTGTATAGAACTTCTTGAACGACGCGGTCGGGGATAGCCTCATCTGACGCGTCGTTGGTTTCTTGCCATGAGCGGGATGGAGCGATGGGCTGAGAAAGAAGTGCTGTTTGGCTGGTGATGAAAGACTGTTTCACCGACGGGATCGTCGGTGCTGCTGGACGAGATGACATGGTGATATTTCTTTGTAGTCTTGATTCTGATAATCGTGATCGCAATCAGTATTGATGAATTATTGATGTTGAAGATGCTTGGCCAATCACGTGTAAAGAGATGCACGCTCAGAAGGGTGTCCACTAAGAGCACCACAGATTCAGTGGGTGAGCCCCTAGCAGGCTCCCCGCCCAAATGTTTGGTCCCTTCATCACATTGGGGATCTAAAAATTGGATGTCTTCGACAACAGAATACTCAACATGAGTCTAGCTTAATGTTGGGTCAGATGTTTTCATGGAAGCAACCAATGAAACCATGAAAGTAACTATTGTTGCCAAGACGATAAAAAACCGCCAAGAAAATCGAGTCAGCCATGAAGCAAAGATTCAATACTCTGTACCTTGAAAGCCATCTGACCATTATACATGATTTGCTTGGTTGCTAAGACGAAAGGCTGGTATTGATGATATCTGCATCTGAGTAACAGTGATTTTGTAGAATTTTTTGATTGCATAGAGAATAACTCGTCATGATTATGTGCTCATCTCGTTCAATAGGGCCAGTGTCTTGATTATATCGACCAGGACAGGTAATCATCAAGACCGACTTCACTCACCGACATCGATATCCCCATCACCAATAGTCTAAATCATCACTGCCTGATAGATAGTATGTACCACCTCGGAATCTAATAGCCTATTCTAAATCTAGTACAACAAGCAATAAAGGCCAGGATCCAGCCCAAGAGTCACACCGGAATCTCGAGTCGTCAATCCCCCGCCTGCTGTACGCCAACAAATCCACGATACTCATGCCAACGAAGCACATCCTCGTCAAGCCATACTCGCTTTCGCTAACACAGTATCGCAAGTACACGCAAGATGCATCATCCCCTTAAACGCCAACGTCCAAACTAACCATCTTGTCTTGAGCCGTTGATAGGTCCCCCAAGCGACGAGCGGAACAATACCGCACACGCGAAGGCGCACAAAGTATTGAGCCACTAGTGAGTAGAGTAAATCAAATCAACAACCTCAGCTTTCGGGTGCCGACATGAGTTGTTTTTGTGGTGATTTCTTTCATGCGGAAGTGTCGGGGCTTGGTATTTTCGTTTTCTGGTGCGGAACCCGGTTTGGTTTACTGATGGTAGCGTCATTGACTTTACACAGCCCATGCGTGGGAGTACAACGGGCGGGTTTTTGTACTTAATAGGTTTGAGATCCATATTTTGAAAAATACCCTATTATCATGATGCGTTTTGTAAAGAGCTGTGTTTTATTGTTTTGATGTTGGATGACGACAGTGAAGCTTTAAAGTGGTTATCTTCACTTGCAGGTTCATCGTCGGTGCTGACACTGCATTGCGTTGCAAACAAACACAAACAACAGATTGCACTGTGTTGTGTTTGTATAGAGCCAACGCTTTGTTACTCACTTGGCACATGAGCTGAATTTCATTTCACGCTTATTTTATAGACACATCTTTAGAGCATGCCTCTTGTTCTTGCATCTTTGTTTCCCAGAAGCCAAACGATATTGTCGCAAACGAAACGAGACACTTGAGCAAGCAACTGTTTCTCACTTATCATTAGACATTTTCGCAAATAAACTTTAATATGGCGCTCAACGGCCCGGGTGTCTATCACCGCACCCGAGAGCATGAACAAGAAGACGCCTCAAACATCACCAAGAACATCCTCGCCGAATCATGGAAATCATGGCCCAACGAAGCCGCCGTAAGTTCTTCCCCCTCTGACCTAAGTACTACACCTAACATGCCCAGTTTGACCATCTAGAAGAACATCGCGGCCCTCTACGCCTGACTCTCAAAGGAACCATCCCGTCATGGGCAGCTGGTTCTCTCTACCGCACTGGTCCCGGCCAAAGTCGAGTTGAAGACACAGCCCGCGGCACACACTTCACAACACATTGGTTCGACGGCTTTGCACAGACTCATCGCTTTGATATTATCCCCTCTGAAGATGGCGAGACACAAGTGTGGTACTCGTCGAGACGACAGGCTGATGAGTGGATTGCTGATGTGAAGAAGAAAGGATGGCGATCAGGAATGACGTTTGGACAGAAGGCTGATCCTTGTGTTGGGATATTTGCAAAGGTCATGACTGTTTTTGAACCAAAATTGGGGAATCATAACGTTGCGCTTTTGGCGAATGTTCCTGGTGTGCCCGAGGATGAGAAGGCGGAAGAGATGTCGAATGGAGTGACAGGACCTCTTGGACATCGAGTCAACACGAGTAATCTGTTTGTTTCTACAGACTACACTGGAATACGTCGTATCGATCCTTCAACTCTCCAACCCCTGGGCGAGACTACACAATACGATCTTCACCCCTCTCTCAGCGGTCCCTGTTCCTGCTCTCACGCCCAACGCGACCCCGATTCAGGAGACCTTTTCAACTTCAACCTTGCCTTCGGCCGAGTTCCAACATATCGCATCTTCAGAGTCGACGCTGCTTCAGGCGAAACAGAGGTCCTCGCTACAATCTCCGATCTCAATGTTCCACCAGCGTACATGCACAGTTTCTTCCTCACAGAGAACCACGTTGTGATATGCATACCTGCATCGCACTACGCATGGAGAGGACTAAAGACACAGTGGGAGGGAAACATTATTGATTCAATGAAGCCATTCGATAAGGAGAGGAAATGCAAGTGGCTTATCGTTGATCGCCGACACGGAAAGGGGCTTGTCGCCACTTTCTCGACACCCGCTGCTTTCTTCTTCCACAGCATTAATGCATTTGAGAAAAAGGTCACAGATGAAGATGGAACTGAGCGGACAGATCTGTTTTTCGACCTGGCCAAGTATGACAATATGGACATTATCAAGGGCTTTTACTACGATGTTCTCATGGATCGCGACGATGCGACGAAGAAATACTGGTTCAAGAATGACCGACACAAGAACTGTGCACCAACTCTCACAAGATACCGCTTTAGATTACCCCCAACACCAACACCAGATACAACATTCTCCGCCAGCGCAGAACAAGTCCTTGCCATCCCAAGTCCACACGCAGGCGAGCTCCCAACCATCCACCCCCTTCGCACCGGCAAGCCCTATCGCTACGCCTACAGCGCCTCACTGCGCGGTCTAACAACCTCAGTCGACGCTCTGGTAAAAACAGACTTGGATGCCAGTGAAGCGTTCATATGGACAGGACCTGAAGGGCATACCCCTGGCGAGCCGGTCTTTGTGCCAAGGCCTGGAGCAGAGGAAGAAGATGATGGTATTATCTTTAGTCTGGTTGTCGATGGAGTCAATGAGACGGCGTATATACTGTGCTTAGATGGCAAGACCATGGAGGAGATGGGTAGAGCAGAGGCTGATTTTGCGATTGGGCAGGGTTTTCATGGCATTCATTTGCCAGCTGCTTAATCGAAGATTATAATCGAGCGATGCATACATATAGATACACATGGGTTTACCAAGAGCGAACATTCAATCTGATAGACAGAGACTATTCCTATAAGAAAATCGTATAACGTTGATTTGATCATGAACTGCCCTGGCCATGAATCGTGCTCTTCATCTCAAATCTGCACTTACACCACCCCCATATCACAAATTCGGTACGAAAACCCCCACAGGCACTCAGTTTCCCTCTCCCAAACCCTCGGAACCCAATATCTCAATTCGATCGAGCTACCCCGCGAAATGCAACGGTGGCTTTACTTTTTTTGGTGGAAAATGGCCTGATGCTGACGCGCTACGGAGGATTTTTAATCGAGCAGCAACTGGACCTTGCATGAGTTGCAGCAGGGATGAGAGATCCCTTTCTCTAAATTGAGTGCATGTGATACCGGTACAAGGAGTCACTGGGGTTGTATACTCGAATTTGAGACTTGGAAGCAGTTTGCAAACAAGTTATTGTACTTGTTGTTCATATGCTGTCGTGGGGTGATTGATAAGGAGTTTTGAGGGTGAATCACGAGACTGGGACTGGGATCGCTTGCTACCGATTGGACAGGGTCTCAGGAATTGGGGGAGATGAGCACAAGGTTAATCAGTTGAATAGTGGTGAGTGCTCACGGAACTCATGATGATATCAGGGCTCCAAAAATGAGATTATCTGACCCAAGAAGCGAGGATGCTCGGTGACCGAGGCATGGACCTTAAAATTGCACGATGAATAACACGAGCCGCATGACAACGACAGTCCCATCTCCGCGGAAGCCGTGAGTTATCACCCCATGAGATAGCAGCTTATCAATCTTCACTGACTCACGAAACAATGAACACACTCATTTGATGAAAACATTTGACATTTCGCGCTTGTAGCTATTTGATACAGTTCATCTCATTCTACCGACCCCGCTCCAATGCAGACAGACCCCTTCTTCGCCGCATCCCCTGTAAGCCCAATCACAACCATAGTGATTTCAGGCAGATAATAAAATAAAAGAACCCCTGACTCCCAAATACTGATCCCATAAATATTGCGGATAAAGAAGGGAAAGACTAGTCAGACGTGTTGCGTCAGACAATCTTACACCAGACTAGATCCAAAGATGACTCCCCCGCCTCCTTCGTTGATGTTCCAAACGACTTTCTTTTTTTCATCCTGCCTCAAAGAGGGTATCATTTCCTAATTTCCCAAGTATTGTGACATGGCGTAAAAGCAATGTGCTGTGATATTCGTGTTTTTTTTTAATGCTGAGATTTGCTTTGATGAATTACCACGCTTAAGCAGCAGCGGCGTCGGCCTCGGGGAGCTTCATGCCGGTACCGCTGAGGTTGCTGACCTTGGCGTTGGGGTTCTTGGTGTAGTAATCTGAGATGGCAGACTTGATAGCATCCTCAGCAAGCATGGAGCAGTGGACTATCAAATTTAGTCAGTATCACAGTGCGCAATATACCGCCATCGTGTGAACGGTAAGCGAAATATGGGGATAGTAAACTTACGCTTGACGGGGGGTAAGCAGAGCTCCTTAGCAATCTCAGTGTTCTTGACCTTGCCAGCATCATCCAAGCTCATGCCGCGCACGAGTTCAGTGAGATAGCTGCTGGAAGCGATGGCGGAACCACATCCGAACGTCTTGAACTTGACCTCGGAAATCTTCTGGGTTTCAGGGTCGACGCGGATCTGAAGCTTCATGACATCGCCGCAGGCCGGGGCGCCGACGAGACCGGTTCCGACATCAGCATCCTTCTTGTTCATGGAGCCGACATTTCGAGGTCGTGAGTAGTGGTCGAGAACCTTCTCGTGGTAGGAGCGGGTAGCGTTGACGGCGACGGCGGGAGAGATCTGGCGGGCAGGGAGGATGGTAGGACGGGCGAGGGGAGCAGCGACAGCAGCTCGCCGCGAGACAGCGCGAATTCCTCTAGCGAACATTGTGATATGTGTTGTGTGTTGTAGGTTCTTGATTGATATATCGAGGTCGTCGAATATCAGGTTGTACGTAGGTCGTGTGTTGTCAGGATTGATGTAAGATGCAAGATTGGAAAAGTGAAGTGATGCAAAGATCAGAGAGTTGGAGTTGAATGGGGAGGCGAAAAGCGATGACGGAGGGAGGATCAAGTCTGGGGGTTTGGCTAAAAAAAAAGATGCTCTTCTCTTGTTGCGGGCGGGACTTGAGGAGATGGCGATTTCGGGCATTGGCTTGCGGTGGTGTGGAGTAGACGCGGGCCAATCAGTGAGCTTCGATTGCTCGGCCATTACGTCTTTATTAGCTCGGTACTCCTCGGAGAAGAGAGAGACAGATTCAAGACCCGCCTATTTTCCCACTTCTTTTTGTCTGATGTGTTTATCATGGCCATTTATGAATGTCTTCTAATTAATTTTTATTTATTTATTTATTGTTTGTTGATTATACTCTCCTGTTCTCA